>JAEOAD010001181.1:0-116210 GCA_036365145.1 Orientallactaga sibirica | reverse complement strand
ACTGATTGCTAGACAGAACTAGCTCATTTCACACACAGTACAGGTTTTTTGCAATGAAGATGTTTTGTTTTCTAAACAAAACTACTTTTGTGAAATGAGGCAAATCAACTAACTGATATATCTTGTTTAGATTACACAAACCACGCAAGTTTTAATTCTTGTCTAATCAACCTTCTTCAGAGGAAAGCAACTGATTCCTAGAACCGAACTACCTTATTTCACACATACAGTATTATGCAAATGAAGATGTTTGTTTTCTCAACAAACTACTTTAGAAATGAGGTGAATCTATTACGTGCTGTACATCTTTTTAGATTACATTAACAAGGAACGCTTTGAACGTGTTGCACTAACCATCTCCGTGAGAAAAGCAACTGATTCCTGTAACTGAACTAGCTTATTTCACACACTACAGTGTTTGGCAATGAAGATGTTTGTTTTCTAAGCAAAGTAGTTTAGAAATGAAGTAAAAACTTGTAAGTTGTACATCTTGTTAGATTACACAAACAAGGAAAGATTGAAACTTTCTGCACTCAACCTTCTTCTTAGGATAGCTACTGATTCCTTGAAACGAACTAACTATTTTCACGCAGTACCAGGTTTGGCAATGAAGATGTTTGTTTTCAAAAAACTGCTGTAGAAAATGATGCCAATCTACCAAGTTGTACATCTTTTATATTACATTAACAAGGAAAGGTTGAACTTGATGCACTAACCTCTTCGTAGGGAAGCAAAATGACTCCTAGAACCGTGAACTAGTTTATTTCACACACACAGTGTTTGGCAATGAAGATGTTTCTCTCTAAAACAAAGTAGTTTGTGAAATGAGCAAAGTTCTAAGTAGTAACATCGCAGTTAGATTACATAAATAAGGAAAGTTTGAACTTGCTGCACACTACCTTTTTCACACAGGAAAGCAACTGTTTCCTAGAAACTAAAACAACTTATTTTTTGGCTACACAGTACAAATATTTGGCAATCAAGTGGGTTTGTTTTTCAAACAAAGTAGTTTAGAAATTAGGCGAATCTAATAGTTGTACATCTTGTTAGATTACTAAACAAGGAAATTTTGAACGTGCTGCACTAACCTTTCTTAAAAGAAAGTAACTGATTCCTAGAAACGAATCCAGCTTATTTTCACACAGTACAGGGTGCGGCAATGAAGATTTTTTTTTCTAAACAAACTACTGTAGAAATGATGCCAATCTTCTAAGTTGTACATCTTTTACTATACATTAACAAGGAAAAGTTTGAACTGGCTGCACTCAATGTTCTTCGTGAGGAAAGCAACTAATTCCTTCAACCGAACTACCTTATTTCACACATTACAGTCTTTGGCAATGAATATGTTTCTTTCTAAAAACAAAGTAGTTGAGAAATGAAGCCAAACTTGTAAGTTGTACATCTTCTTAGATTACAAAACTAGGAAAAGTTTGAACTTGCTGACTCAACCTTCTTCATAAGAAAGCAAGTGATTCCGAGAACCGAACTAGCTTATTTCACACAGTACAAGCAAACCTGTAGAAATGAAACCCATGAACTAAGTTGTACATCTTTTTAGATTACATTAACAAGGAAAGTTTGAACTTGTTGCACTCAAAACTTCTTCGTAGGAAAGCAACTGGATTTCTAGAACCGAAAGAGCTTATTTCACACAGTACAATATTTGGCAATGAAGGTGTTTGTTTTTCTAAAGAAAGCAGGTTAGAAATGAGTCGAATCTAATACGTTGTACATCTGGTTAGATTACAAAACAAGGAAAGTTTTGTACTTTGAGGCACTCAACCTTCTTCGTAGGAGAGCAACTGAATCCTAGAACCGAAACAGCTTATTTCACAGAGAACCGGGTTCAGCAATGAAAATGTTTGTTTTCTAAACAAACTACTGTAGAAATGAAGCCAATCTACTATGTTGTACATCTTGTTAGATTACAAGAACAAGGAAAGTTTGAACTTGCTGCACTCACCTTTCTTCACAGGAATGCAACTGATTCCTTGAATCAAAAGAGCTTATTTTACACCAGTACAATATTTGGAAATGAAGGTGTTTGTTTTCTAATCAAAGTAGTTCAGAAATGAGGAGAATCTAATAAGTTGTACATCTTGTTCGATTACGCAAACAAGGAAAGTTTGAACTTGCTGCCCTCAACCTTCTTCGTGGGAAAGCAACTGATTCATAGAAACGAACTAGCTCATTTCACACATTACAGTATTGGGCAATGAAGGTGTTTGTTATCCAAACAAAGTAGTTTAGAAATGAAACAAAACTTGTAAGTTGTACATCATTAGGTTACACAAACAAGGAAAGTTTGAACTTGCTGCACTCAAACTTCTCCGTAGGAAAGAAACTGATTCCTAGAAGCGAACTAGTTTATTTCACACAGTACAGTGTTCATCAATGTAGATGTTTGTTTTCTTAACAAAGAAGTTGAGAAATGAAGCGAAACTTGTAAGTTGTACATCTTGTTAGATTGTACAAACAATGAAAGTTTAATCTTGCTGCACTCAACCTTCTTTGAAGCAAAGCAACTTATTCCTAGAACCAAAACAGCTTATTTCACACAGTACAATATTTGGCAATGAAGGTGTTTGTTTTCTAAACAAACTAGTTTAGACATGAAGGGAAACTTGTAAGTTGTACATCTTTTTAGATTACACAAACAAGGAAAGTTTGAACTTGCAGCACTCAACCTTCTTAGTAGGAAATCAACTGATTCCTAGAATGGAACTACCTTATTTCACACAGTATAGAGTTCAGGAATGAAGACGTTTGTTTTCTAAACAAACTACTTTAGAAATGAATCGAATCTACTAAGTTGTACATCTTTTTAGATTACATTAACACGGAAAGTTTGAACATGTTGCACTCAGCCTTCGTAGGAAAGCAAATGATTCCTAGAATCGAATTAGCTTATTTCACACAGTATAGGGTTTGGCAATAAAGATGTTTGTTTTCTAAACAATCTACTTTAGAAATGAGGTGAATCTACTAACTCATAAATCTTCTTAGATTACACAAACTAGGAAAGTTTGTAGTTGCTGCACTCAACCTTCTTTCTTGGAAAGCAACTGATTCCTAGATCCGAAACAGCTTATTTCACACAGCACACTATTTGGCCATAAAGGTGTTTGTTTTCTAAACAAAGTAGTTTAGAAATGAGGCGAATCTAGTAAGTTGTACATCTTCTTAAATTACACAAACAAGGAAAGTTTGAACTTGCTGCACTCAACCTTCTTCATAGGAAAGCAACTGATTTCTAGCAATGAACTAGCTATTTTCACACAGTACAGTGTCCAGCAATGAAGATGTTTGTTTTCTAAACAAAGTAATTTAGAAATGACGCCAATCTACTAAGTTGTACGTCTTTTTAGGTTACATTAACAAGGAAAGTTTGAACTTGCTGCTCTCAACATTCTTCGAAGGAAAGCTACTGATTGCTAGAACCGAAGTAGCTTATTTCACTCAGGATAATGTTCAGCAATGAAGATGTTTGTTTTTTAAACAAACTACTGTAGAAATGAGGCCAATCTACTAAGTTGTAAATGTTTTTAGATTATATTAACAAGGAAAGTTTGAACTTGTTGCACTCAACCTTCTTCGTAGGAAAGCAACTGATTCCTAGACTGAACTAGCATATTTCACACAGGATACGGTTCGGCAATCAAGATGTTTGTTTTCTAAAGAAATTACTGTAGATATGAGGCCAATCTACTAAGTTATACATCTTTTTAGATTACATTAACAATGAAAGTTTGAACTTGTTGCACTCAACCTTCTTCGTAGGAAAATAAGTGTTTTCTAGAACCGAAACAGCTTATTTCACGCAGTACAATATTTGGCAATGAAGGTGTTTGTTTTCTAAACAAAGTAGTTCAGAAATGAAGCTGAACTTGTAAGTTCTACATCTTGTTAGATTACACAAACCAGGAAAGTTTGAACTGGCTGCACTCAAGCTTCTTCGTAGGAAAGAAACTGATTCCTAGAACCAAACTAGCTTATTTCACACAGTATAGTGTTCGCCAATGAAGATGTTTGTTTTATAAACAAACTACTGTAGAAATGAGGCCTACCTGCTAAGTTGTACATCTTTTCAGATTACATTAACAAGGAACGTTTGAACTTGTTGCACTCAACGTTCTTCGTAGGAAATATAAATGATTCCTAGAACAGAACTAGCTTATTATACACAGTGTAGGGTTAGGCAATGAAGATGCTTATTTTCTAAACTAACTATTTTAGAAATGAGGCGAATCTACTAAGTTATACATCTTGTCAGATTACACAAACTAGGAAAGTTTGAACTTGCTGTACTGAACCTTCTTCGCAGGAAAGCAACTGATTTCTAGAATCAAAACAGCTTATTTCACACAGTACAATATTTGGCAATGAAGGTGTTTGTTTTCTAAACAAAGTAGTTTAGAAATGAGGCGAATCTGATAAGTTGTACATCTTGTTAGATTACACAAACAAGGAAAGTTTGAACTTGCTGCACTCAAAATTCTTCGTAGGAAAGCAACGGATTCGTAGAAACTGACTAGGTAATTTCACACAGTACAGGGTTTGGCAATGAAGATGTTTGTTTTCTAAACAAACTACTGTACAAATGTCGCCAGTCTACTAAGTTGTACATCTTTTTAGATTACATTAACAAGGAAAGTTTGAACTTGCTGCACTCAACCTTCTTAATAGGAAAACAACTGTTTCCTAGAACCGAACTACCTTATTTCACACAGTACAGCGTTTGGCAATGAAGATGTTTGTTTTCTAAAGAAAGCAGTTTAGAAATGAGGCGAATCTAATATTTTGTACATCTTGTTAGATTACACCAACAAGGAAAGTTTGAACTTTGTGCACTCAACCTTCTTTGTATGAAAGCAACTGATTCCTAGAAATGAACTAGCTTATTTCACACAGTACTGTGTTCGGCAGTGAAGATGTTTGTTTTCTAAAACAAACTACTGCAGAAATGAAACCAATCTACTAAGTTGTACATCTTTCTTAGATTACATTACCAAGGAAAGTTTGAACTTGTTGCACTCAACCTTCTTCGTAGGGAAAGCAAATGATTCCTACAACTAACTATCTTATTTCACACAGTACCAGGTTTGGCAATGAAGATGTTTGTTTTCAAACAAACTACTTTAGAAATGAGTTAATCAACTAAATTATACATCTTGTTAGATTACACAAACTAGGAAAGTTTAAACTTGCTACACTCAACCTTTCTTCGTAGGAAAGCAACTGACTCCTGGAACCGAACTAGCTTATTTCACAAAGTACAACGGTTTGGCAATGAAGATGTTTGTTTTTTAAACAAAGTAGTTTGGAAATGAAGCGAAAACTTGTAAGTTGTATATCTTGTTGGATTACATAACAAGGAAAGTTTGAACTTGCTGCACTCAACCTTCTTCAAAGGAAAGCAACTGATTCCTAGAACCAAAACAAGCTTATTTCACACAGTACAGTGTTTGGCAATGAAGATGTTTGTTTTCTCAACAAACTACTTTAGAAATGAGATGGATCTATTAACTTGTACATCTTTTTAGATTACAATAACAAGGAAAGTTTGAACTTGCTGCACTCAACCATCTTCGTAGAAAGCAACTGATTCCTAGAACCGAACTAGCTTATTTCACACAGTACAGTGTTCAGCAGTGAAGATGTTTGTTTTCTAAACAAAGTAGTTTATAAATGAGGCTTTTTTAAACAACTAAACAAGTTATACATCTTGTTAGATTACACAAACAATAGGAAAGTTTGAACTTGCTGCACTCAACCTTCTTCTTAGGAAAGCAACTGATTCCGTAGAACTGAACTAGCTTATTTCACACAGTACAGTGTTTGCAATGAAGATGTTTGTTTTCAACAAACTATTTTGGAAAATGAGGCCAATCTACTAAGTTGTACATCTTTTTTAGATTACATTAACAAGGAATGTTTGAACTTGTTGCACTCAAACTTCTTTTGTAGGAAAGCAACTGATTCCTAGAACCGAAGAGCTTATTTCACACAGTACAGTGTTTGGCAATGAAGATTTTTGTTTTCTAAACAAAGTAGTTTAGAAATGAGTCGAATCTAATAAGTTGTACATCTTGTTAGATTACACAAACAAGGAAAAGTTTGAACTTGAGGCACTCAACCTTCTTCCTAGGAAAGCAACCGATTCCTAGAACCAAACAGCTTATTTCACACAGAAGTGTTCGGCAATGAAGATGTTTGTTTTTAAACAAACTACTGTAGAAATGAGGCCAATCTACTAAGTTGTACATCTTGTTAGATTACATTGACAAGGGAAGTTTGAACTTGCTGCACTCAACCTTCTTCTTAGGAAAGCAACTGATTCCTTGAACCAAAAGAGCTTATTTCACACAGTATAATATTTGGAAATGAAGATGTTTGTTTTCTAAACAAAATACTTAGAAATGAGGAGAATCTACTAACTTATACATCTTGTTAGATTACACAAACTAGGAAAGTTTGAACTTGCTGCACTCAACCTTCTTCGTGGAAAGCAACTGATTCATAGAAACTAAACTAGCTTATTTCACACAGTACAGTGTTCGGCAATGAAGATGTTTGTTTTCTCAACAAACTACTTTAGAAATGAGGCCAATCTACTAAGTTGTACATCTTTTTAGATTACACAAACTAGGAAAGTTTGAACTTGCTGCACTCAACCATGTTCCGTAGGAAAGAAACTGATTCCTAGAACCTAACTAGCTTTATTTCACACAGTACAGTGTTTGGAAATGAAGATGTTTGTTTTCTTAAACAAGCTAGTTTAGAAATGAGGCGAATCAACTAACTTGTACATCTTGTTAGATTACACAAACAAGAAAGTTTGAACTTGCTGCACTCAACCTTCTTCTGAAGGAAAGCAACTGATTCCTAGAACCAAAACAGCTTATTTCACACAGAACAATGTTTGGCAATGAAGATGTTTGTTTTTTTTTCAACAAACTACTTTAGAAATGAAGCGAATCTAATAAGTTGTACATCTTGTTAGATTACACAAACAAGGAAAGTTTGAACTTGCTGCACTCAACCTTCTTCAGTAGGAAATCAACTGATTCCTAGAAAATGAACTAGCTTATTTCACACAGTACAGGGTTCAGCAATGAAGATGTTTGTTTTCTAAACAAACTACTTTAGAAATGAATCGAATCTACTAAGTTGTACATCTTTTTAGATTACATTAACAAGGAAAAGTTTGAACTTGCTGCACTCAACCTTCTTCGTAGGAAAGCAACTGATTCCTAGAATTGAATTAGCTTATTTCACACAGTACAATGTTTGGCAATGAAGATGTTTGTTTTCTAAAACAAGAAGTTTAGAAATGAGGCGAATCTACTAACTTGTACATCTTGTTAGATTACACAAACAAGGAAAGTTTGAACTTGCTGCACTCAACCTTCTTTTCATAGGAAAACAACTGATTCCTAGAACTGAACTAGCTTATTTCACACAGAACAATGTTTGGCAATGAAGATATTTGTTTTTCTAAACAAACTAGTTTTTAGAAATGAGGCTAATCTACTAAGTTGTACATCTTTTTAGATTACACAAACAAGGAAAGTTTTAACTTGCTGCACTCAACCTTCTTCATAGGAAAGCAACTGATTCCTAGAACTGAACTAGCTTATTTTCACACAGTACAGTGTTGGCAATGAAGATGTTTGTTTTCTAAAGAAACTACTGTAAGAAATGAGGCCAATCTACTAAGTTGTACATCTTTTTAGATTACATTAACAAGGAAAGTTTGAACTTGTTGCACTCAACCTTCTTTTTAGGAAAGCAACTGATTCCTAGAACCGAAGTAGCTTATTTCACTCAGAACAATGTTTGGCAATGAAGATGTTTGTTTTTAAAACAAAGTAGTTTAGAAATGAGGCCAATCTAACAAGTTGTAAATCTTGTTAGATTACCCAAACAAGGAACGTTTGAACTTGCTGCACTCAACCTTCTTCGTGAGGAAAGCAACTGATTCCTAGACTGAACTAACCTATTTTCACACAGTAGAGGGTTCGCAATGAAGATGTTTGTTTTCTAAACAAACTACTGTAGAAATGACCCCAATCTACTAAGTTGTACATCTTTTTAGATTACATTAACCAGGAATGTTTGAACTTGCTGCACTCAACCTTCTTCTTAGGAAAACAACTGATTCCTAGAACCGAACAGCTTATTTCACACAGTACAGGGTTTGGCAATGAAGATGTTTGTTTTCTAAACAAACTACTGTAGAAATGAGGCTGATCTTCTAAGTTGTACATCTTGTTAGATTATACAAACCAGGAAAGTTTGAACTTGCTGCACTCAACCTTCTTTTGTAGGAAAATAAGTGATTCCTAGAACCAAAACAGCTTATTTCACACAGTACAATATTTGGCAATGAAGATGTTTGTTTTCTAAACAAACTACTGTAGAAATGAGGCCAAACTTGTCAGTTGTACATCTTGTTACATTACATTAAGTAGGAAAGTTTGAACTTGTTGCACTCAACCTTCTTCGTAGGAAAGCAAATGATTCCTAGAACAGAACTAGCTTATTTACACAGTAAAGTGTTAGGCAATGAAGATGTTTGTTTTCTAAACAAACTATTTTAGAAATGAGGCCAATCTACTAAGTTGTACATCTTTATAGATTACATTAAAAGGAAAGTTTGAACTTGCTGTACTGAACCTTCTTCATAGGAAAGCAACTGATTCCTAGAATCAAAACAGCTTATTTCACACAGTACAATATTTTGGCAATGAAGATGTTTGTTTTCTAAAACAAAGTAGTTTAGAAATGAGGCGAATCAACTAACTTGTACATCTTGTTAGATTACACAAACAAGGAAAGATTGAACTTGCTGGACTCAACCTTCTTCTTAGGAAAGCAACTGGATTCCTAGAACCTGAACCAGGTTATTTCACACAGTACAGTATTTGCAATGAAGATGTTTGTTTTCTCAACAAACTTCTTTAGAAATGAGGCGAATCTACTATTGTACATCTTGTTAGATTACATTAACAAGGAAAGTTTGAACTTGCTGCACTCAACCTTCTTCGTAGGAAAAACAACTGATTCCTAGAACCAAACTACCTTATTTCACACAGTACAGCATTCAGCAATGAAGATGTTTGTTTTCTAAACAAGTAGTTTAGAAATGAGGCAAAATCTAATATATTGTACATCTTGTTAGATTACACCAACAAGGAAAGTTTGAACTTTGTGCACTCAACCTTCATTGTATGAAAGCAACTGATTCCTAGAAACGAACTACCTTATTTCACACAGTACTGTGTTTGGCAATGAAGATGTTTGTTTTCTAAACAAACTAGTGTAGAAATGAAACCAAACTACTAAGTTGTACATCTTCTTAGATTACATTACAAGGAAAGTTTGAACTTGTTGTACTCAACCTTCTTCTTCCTAGGAAAGCAAATGATTCCTAGAACCAACTATCTTATTTCACACAGTACATGTTTTGGAAATGAAGATGTTTGTTTTCTAAACAAACTACTTTAGAAATGAGGCCAATCAACTAAATTATACATCTTGTTAGATTACAGTAAACTAGGAAAGTTTAAACTTGCTGCACTCAACCCTTCTTCAGGAAAGCAGCTGATTCCTAGAACCAAACTAGCTTATTTCAGAAAGTACAGTGTTCGGCAATGAAGATGTTTGTTTTTAAAACAAACTAGTTTAGAAATGAAGGAAACTTGTAAGTTGTATATCTTGTGAGATTAAACAAACAAGGAAAGTTTGAACTTGCTGCACTCAACCATTCTTCGTAGGAAAGCAACTGATTCCTAGAACAGAACTAATTTTACACACATACAGTGTTGGGCAATGAAGATGTCTTTTTCTCAACAAACTACTTTAGAAATGAGATGGATCTATTAAGTTGTACATCTTTTTTAGATTACAATAAAAAGGAAAGTTTGAACTTGTTGCACTCAACCATCTCCGTAGAAAAGCAACTGATTCCTAGAATCGAACTAGCTTATTTCACACATTACAGTGTTCAGCAGTGAAGATGTTTTTGTTTTCTAAACAAAGTAGTTTATAAATGAAGCTAAACTTGGAAGTTATACATCTTGTTAGATTACACAAACCAGGAAAGTTTGAACTGGCTGTACTCAACCTTCTTCTTAGGAAAAGCAACTGATTCCTAGAACTGAACTAGCTTATTTCACATAGTACAGTGTTTGGCAAATGAAGATGTTTGTTTTCTCAACAAACTATTTTGGAAATGAGGTGAATCTATTAAGTTGTACATCTTTTTAGATTACATTAACAAGGAATGTTTGAACTTGTTCCACTCAAACTTCTTCGTAGGAAAGCATCCGATTCCAGACCCAACTAGCTTATATCACACAGTACAGTGTTAGGCAATGAAGATTTTTTTTTTTTTTTGTAAACAAAGTAGTTTAGAAATGCAGCGAAACTTCTAAGTTGTACATCTTGTTAGATTTTACAAACAAGGAACGTTTGAACTTGCTGCACTCAACCTTTTTCCTAGGAAAGCAACTGATTCCTAGATCTGAACTAGCTTATTTCACACAGTACAATGTTTGGCAATGAAGGTGTTTGTTTTTAAACAAAGCTAGTTTAGAAATGAAGCCAATCTACTAAGTTGTACATCTTTTTAGATTACATTGAGAAGGGAAGTTTGAACTTTTTGCACTCAACCTTCTTCGTAGGAAAACAACTGATTCCTACAACTGAAGTAGCTTATTGCATACAGTATAGGGTTCAGCAATGAAGATGTTTGTTTTCTAAACAAAATACTATAGACATGAGGCGAATCTACTAACTTATATATCTTGTGAGATTACACAAACTAGGAAAGTTTGAACTTGCTGCACTCAACCTTCTTCGTAGGAAAGCAACTGATTCCTAGAACCGAACCAGCTTATTTCACACAGTTCAGTGTTCGACAATGAAGATGTTTGTTTTCTAAACAAGCTACTGTACAAATGAGGCCAATCTAGTAAGTTGTACATCTTTTAGATTACATTAACTAGGAAAGTTTGAACTTGTTGCACTCAACCTTGTTCGTAGGAAATCAACTGATACCTAGACCAAACTAGCTTATTTCACACAGTATAGGGTTTGGAAATGAAGATGTTTGTTTTCTAAACAAGCTTGTGTAGGAATGAGGCTAATCAACTAACTTACACATCTTGTTAGATTACACAAACTAGGAAAGTTTGAACTTGCGACACTCAACCTTCTTCACAGGAAAGCAACTGATTCCTAGAACCAAAACAACTCATTTCACACAGAACAATATTTGGCAATGAACGTGTTTGTTTTCTAAACAAAGTACTTTAGAAATGAGGCGAATCTAATAAGTTGTACAACTTGTTAGATTATGCAAAGAAGGAAAGTTGGAACTTGCTGCATTCAACTTTCTTCATAGGAAAGCAACTGATTCCTAGAAATGAACTAGCTATTTTCACACAGTACAGGGTTCAGCAATGAAGATTTTTGTTTTCTAAACAAACTACTGTAGAAATGAGGCCAATCTACTAAGTTGTACATCTTTTTAGATTACATTAAAAAGGAAAGTTTGAACTTGCTGCACTCAACCTTCTTCGTAGGAAAGCAACTGATTCATAGAATCGAAACCGCTTATTTCACACAGTACTATATTTGGCAATGAAGGTGTTTGTTTTCTAAATGAAGAAGTTTAGAAATGAGGCGAATCTACTGACTTGTACATCTTGTTAGGTTACACAAACAAGGAAAGATTGAACTTGCTTCACTCAACATTCTTCATAGGAAAACAACTGATTCCTAGAACTGAACCAGCTTATTTCACACAGAACAATGTTCGTCAATGAAGATATTTGTTTTCTCAACAAACTTCTTTAGAAATGAGGTGAATCTACTATGTTGTACATCATTTTAGATTACGCAAACAAGGAAAGTTTTAACTTGCTGCACTCAACCTTATTCATAGGAAAGCTACTGATTCCTAGAACTGAACTAGCTTATTTCACACAGTACAGTGTACGGCGATGAAGATGTTTGTTTTCTAAAGAAACTACTGTAGTAATGAGGCCAATCTACTAAGTTGTACATCTTTTTAGATTACATTAACAAGGAAAGTTTGAACTTGTTGCACTCAACCTTCTTTTTAGGAAAGCAACTGATTCCTAGAACCGAAACAGCTTATTTCGCACAGAACAATATTTGGCAATGAAGATGTTAGTTTTATCAACAAAGTAGTTTAGAAATGAGGCGAATCAAATAAGTTGTACATCTTGTTAGATTACCCAAACAAGGAACGTTTGAACTTGCTGCACTCAACCTTCTTCGTAGGAATGCAACTGATTCTTTGAGAACTGAACAACCTATTTTCACACAGTAGAGGTTGGCAATGAAGACGTTATGTTTTCTAAACAAACTACTGAAGAAATGACCCCAATCTACTAAGTTGTACTCCTTTTAAATTACATTAACCAGGAATGTTTGAACTTGCTGCACTCAACCTTCTTCTTAGGAAAACAACTGATTCCTTTGAACCGAACTAGCTTATTTCACACAGTATAGGGTACGGCAATGAAGATGTTTGTTTTCTAAACAAACTACTGTAGAAATGAGGCCAATCTTCTAAGTTGTACATCTTTTTAGATTACATTAATAAGGAAAGTTTGAACTTGTTGCACTCAACCTTCTTTGTAGGAAAATAAGTGTTTTCTAGAACCGAAACAGCTTATTTCACACTGTACAATATTTGGCAATGAAGTTGTTTGTTTTCTGAACAAAGCAGTTAGAAATGAAGCGAAACTTGTCAGTTGTACATCTTGTTACATTACACAAAGTAGAAAAGTTTGAACTTGCTGCACTCAACCTTCTTCGTAGGAAAGCAACTGATTCCTAGAACCAAACTAGCTCATTACACAGTATAGTGTTAGTCAATGAAGATGTTTGTTTTCTTAACAAGCAACTGTAGAAATGAGGCCAATTTACTAAGTTGTACATCTTTATAGATTACATTAACAAGGAAAGTTTGAACTTGTCGCACTCAACATTCTTCATAGGAAAGCAACTGATTCCTAGACCTAACTAGTTTATTTCACACAGTATAGGTTTCGGCAATGAAGATGTTTGTTTTCTAAACAAACTACTTTAGAAATGATGCGAATCAACTAACTTATACTTTTTGTTTGAGTATACAAACTAGGAAAGTTTGGACTTGTTGGACTCAACCTTCTTTGTAGGAAAGCAACTGATTCCTAGAACCAAAACATCTTATTTCACATAGTACAATATTTGGTAATGAAGGTGTTTGTTTTCTAAACAAAGAAGTTTGGAAATGAGGCGAATGCAATAAGTTGTACGTCTTGTTAGATTACACAAACAAGGAAAGTTTGAACTTGCTGCACTCAATCTTCTTCTTAGGAAAGCAACTGATTCCTTGAAACGAACTACCTATTTTTACACAGTACAGGGTTCGGGAATGAAGATGTTTGTTTTCTAAACAAACTACTGTAGAAATGACGCCAATCTACTAAGTTGTACATATTTTTAGATTACATTATCAAGGAAAGTTTGAACTTGCTGCACTCAGTCTTCATCGTAGGAAAACAACTGATTCCAAGAACCGAACTACCTTATTTCACACAGTACAGCATTTGGCAATGAAGATGTTTGTTTGTAAACAAAGTAGTTTAGAAATGGAGCGAAACTTGGAAGTTGTACATCTTGTTAGATTACACAAACAAGGAAAGTTTGAACTTACTGCACTCAACCTTCTTCCTAGGAAAGCAAATGATTCCTAGAACCAGACTAGCTTATTTCACACAGTACAGTGTACGGAAATGAAGATGTTTGTTTTCTAAACAAGTTACTGTAGAAATGAGGCCAATCAACTAAGTTGTACATCTTTTTACACAACAGTAGCAAGGAAAGTTTGAACTTGTTGCACTCAACCTTCTTCGTTAGGGAAGCAACTCATTCCTAGAACCGAATTAGCTTATTTCACACAGTACAGTGTTCGGCAATAAAGGTGTTTGTTTTCTCAACAAACTACTTTAGAAATGTGGTGAATCTATTAAGTTGTACATCTTTTCAGATTAAATTAACCAGGAAAGTTTGAACTTGTCGCACTCAACCATTTCCGTAGAAAAGGAACTGATTCCTAGAACAGAACTAGCTTATTTCACATATTACAGTGTTTTGTAATGAAGATGTTTGTTTTCTAAACAAATAGTATAGAAATGGAGCGAAACTTGTAAGTTGTACATCATGTTAGATTACACAAACAAGGAAAGTTTGAATTTGCTACACTCAACCTTCTTCGTAGGAAAGCAACTAATTCCTAGAACTGAACTAGCTTATTTCACACAGTACAGTTTTCGGCAATGAAGATGTTTGTTTTCACAACAAACTACTTTAGAAATGAGGTGAATCTATTAAGTTGTACATATTCTTAGATTACATTAACAAGGAAAGTTTGAACTTGCTGCACACAACCATCTCCGTAGAAAAGCAACTGATTCTTAGAACTGAACTAGCTTATTTCACACAGTACAGTGGTCATCAATGAAGATGTTTTTTTTCTAAACAAAGTAGTTTAGAAATGAAGTGATACCTGTAAGTTGTACATCTTGTTAGATTACACAAACAAGGAACGTTTGATCTTGCCACACTCAACTTTCTTCGTAGGAAAGCAACTGATTCCTTTAACCGAACTAGCTTATTTCACACATTACAGTATTTGGCAATGAAGGTGTTTGTTTTCCAACCAAAGTAGTTTAGAAATGAAGCGAAACTTGTAAGTTGTCCATCTTAGATTTTACAAACAATGAACGTTTAAACTTTCTGCACTCAACCTTCTTCGTAGCCAAGCAACTCTTTACTAGAACTGAGCTAGCTTATTTCACACAGTACAATATTTGGCAATGAAGGTGTTTGTTTTCTAAACAAAGCAGTTTAGACATGAAGCAAAACTTGTAAGTTGTACATCTTGTTAGATTTCACAAACAAGGAAAGTTTGAACTTCCTGCAATCAACCTTCTTCGTAGGAAAGCAACTGATTCCTAGAACCGAACTAGCTTATTTCATACAGTATAGGGTTCAGCAATGAATATGTTTGTTTTCTAAAAAAACTACTTTAGAAATGAGGCGAATCTACTAACTTATACATCTTGTTAGATTACACAAACAAGGAAAGTTTGAACTTGCTGCACTGAACCTTCTTCGTAGGAAAGCAGGTGATTCCTAGAACCAAACTAGCTTATTTCACACAGTATGGGGTTCGGGAATGAAGATGCTTGTTTTCTAAACAAACTCCTTTGAAAAGAGATGAATCTACTAACTTGTACATCTTGCTAGGTTACACAAAGAAGGAAAGTTTGAAATTGCTGAACTCAACCTCCTTCGTAGGAAATCATCTGATTCCTAGAAATGAAATAGCTGATTTCACGCATTACAGTATTTGGCAATGAATATGTTTGTTTTCTAAACAAAGTAGTTTAGAAATGAAGCGAAACTTATAAGTTGTACATCTTGTTAGATTACACAAACAAGGAAAGCTTAAACTTGTTGTACTCAGCAGTCTTCGTAGGAAAGCAACTGATTCCCAGAACCGTACTAGCTTATTTCACACAGTACAATGTTCGGCTATGAAGATGTTTGTTTTCTAAACAAATTATTTTAGAAATGAGGTGAATCTATTAAGTTGTACATCTTTTTAGATTACATTTACAAGGAAAGTTTGAACTTGTTGCACTCAACCTTCTTCATAGGAAAGCAACTGATTCCTAGACCAAACTAGCTTATTTAACACAGTTTAGGGTTCGGCAATGAAGATGTTTGTTTTCTGAACAAACTACTGTAGAAATGAAGCAAACTACTATGTTGTACATCTTGTTACATTACACAAACAAGCAAAGTTTGAACTTACTGCACTCAACCTTCTTCACAGGAAAGCTACAGATTCCTTGAATCAAAACAGGTTATTTCACACAGTACCATATTTGGCAATGACGGTGTTTGTTTTCTAAACAAAGTAGTTTAGAAATGAGGCGAATCTAATAAGTTGTAATCTTTTTAGATTTCGCAAACAAGGAAAGTTTGAACTTGCTGCACGCAACCTTCTTCGTAGGAAAGAAACTGATTCCTAGAAACGAACTACCTATTGTCACACAGTACAGGGATCGGCAATGAAGATGTTTGTTTTCTAAACAAACTACTGTAGAAATGAAGGCAGTCTACTAAGTTGTACATCTTTTAGATTACATTAACAAGCAAAGTTTGAACTTGCTGCACTCAACCATCTCCGTAGAAAAGCAACTGATTCCTAGAACCAAACTAGCTTCTTTCACACATTACAGTGTTTGGCAATGAAGATGTTTGTTTTCTAAACAAATTAGTTTAGAAATGAAGGGAAACTCCTAAGTTGTACATCTTGTTAGATTACACAAACAAGGAAAGTTTGCACTTGCTGCACTCAAACTTATTCGTAGGAAAGCAACTGATTGCTACAACTGACCTAGGTTATTTCACACAGTAAAGTGTTCGGCGATGAAGATGTTTGTTTTCTAAACAATTAATGTAGAAATAAGGCCAATGAACTAAGTTGTAAATCTTTTTATATTACATTAACAAGGAAAGTTTGAACTTGTTGCACTCAACCTTCTTCATAGGAAAGCAACTGATTCCTAGACCAAACTAGCTTATTTCACACAGTATCGCCTTTGGCAATGAAGATGTTTGTTTTCTAAACAAACTACTTTAGAAATGAGGCGAATCAACTAACTTATACATCTTGTTAGATTACAAAAACTAGGAAAGTTTGAACTTGCTGCAGTCGACCTTCTTCGCAGGAAAGCAACTGATTCCTAGAAACAAAACAGCTTATTTCACACAGTACAATATTTAGCAATGAAGGGGTTTGTTTTCTAAACAACGTAGTTTAGAAATGAGGTGAATCTAATAAGTTGTGCACCTTTTTATATTACGCCAAGAAGGAAAGTTTGAACTTGCTGCACTCAACCTTCTTCATTGGAAAGCAACTGATTCCTAGAAACCAGTTAGCTATTTTCACACAGTACAGGGTTCTGCAATGAAGATGTTTGTTTCCTAAACAATCTACTGTACAAATGACACCAATCTACTAAGTTGTACATCTTTTTAGATTACATTAACAAGGAAAGTTTGAACTTGCTGCACTTAACTTTCTTCATGGGAAAGCAACTGATTCCTAGAACCGAAGTAGCTTATTTCACACAGTACAGCGTTCGGAAATGAAGATGTTTGTTTTCTAAAAAAAGTAGTTTAGAAATGAAGCGGAACTTGTAAGTTGTACATCTTGTTAGATTACACAAACAAGGAACGTTTGAACTTGCTGTTCTCAACCATCTTCGTAGGAAAGCAACTGATTCCTAGACTTGAAGTAGCTTATTTCACACAGTACAGTGTTGGGCAATGAAGATGTTTGTTTTTTCAACAAACTGCTTTAGAAATGAGGTGAATCTGTTAAGTTGTACATCTTTTTAGATTACATTAACAATGAAAGTTTGAACTTGCTGCAAGCAACCATCTCCATAGAAAAGCAACTGATTCCTAGAACCGAACTAGCTTAATTCACACAGTACAGTGGTCAGCAATGAATATGTTTGTTTTCCTAACAAAGTAGTTTAGAAATGAAATGAAACTTGTTATACATCGTTAGGTTACACAAACAAGGAAAGTTTGATCTTGCTGCACTCCAACATCTCCGTAGAAAAGAAACTTAATCCTAGAACCGAACCAGCTTATTTCACACAGAACAGTCTATGGAAATGAAGATGTTTGTTTTCTAAACAAAGAAGTTGAGGAATGAAGCAAAACTTGTAAGTTGTACATCTTCTTAGATTTTACAAACATCTAAAGTTTCAACTTCCTGCACTCAACCTTCTTCGTAGAAAAACAACTGATTCCTAGAACCGAACTAGCTTATTTCACACAGTACAGTGTTCGGTAATGAAGATGTTTGTTTTCTAAACAAAGTAGTTTAGAAATGAAGCGAAACTTGTAACTTGTACATTTTGTTAGATTACACAAACAAGGAAAGTTTGAACTTGCTGCACCCAACCTTCTTCGTAGGAAAGGAACTGATTCTTAGAACCGAACTAGCTTATTTCACACAGTACAGCGTTTGGCAATGAAGATGTTTGTTTTATAAACAAACTACTTTAGAAATGGGGTGAATCAACTATCTTATACATCTTGTTAGATTAAACAAACTAGGAAAGTTTGAACTTGCTGCATTCAACGTTCTTCGTAAGAAATCAACTGATTCCTAGACACGAACTAGCTATTTTCACACAATACAGGGTTTGGCAATGAAGATGTTTGTTTTCTAAACACACTACTATAGAAATGACGCCAATCTACGAAGTTGGACATCCTTTTAGATTACATTAACAAGGAAAGTTTGGACTTGCTACACTCAACCTTCTTCGTAGGAAAGCAACTGATTCCTAGAACCTAAATAGCTTATTTCACACATTACAGTGTTAAGTAATGAAGATGTTTCTTTTTTAAACAAAGTAGTTTAGAAATGAAGGGAAACTTGTAAGTTGTACATCTTGTTAGATTACACAAACAAGGAAAGTTTAAACTTGCTGCGCTCAATCATCTCTGGAGAAAAGCAACTGATTCCCTGAAGCAAACTACCTTATTTCACACAGTACAGTGTTCAGCAATGAAGATTTTTGTTTTATAAACAAATTCTGTGGAATAGAGGCCAATCTACTACATTGTACATCTTTTTAGATTACATTAACAAGGAAAGTTTGAACTTGCTGCACTCAACCTTCTTGGTAGGAAAGCAACTGATTCCTAGAAACGAACTAGCTATTTTCACACAGTACACGATTCGGCAATGAAGATGTTAGTTTTCTAAACAAACTACTGTAGAAATGACGCCAATCTACTAAGTTGTACATCTTTTTAGATTACATTAAGAAGGAAAGTTTTAACTTGCTGTACCCAACCTTCTTTGTAGGAAAGCAACTGATTCCTAGAACCAAACTAGCTTATTTCACACAGTGCAGTGTTCGGCAATGAAGATGTTTGTTCTCTACACAAAGAAGTTTGGAAATGAAGTGAAACTTGTAAGTTGTACATCTTGTTAGATTACACAAACAAGGAAAGTTTGAATTGCTGCACTCAACCTACTTCATAGGAAAGGAACTGATTCCTATAACTGAACTAGCTTATTTCACACAGTACAGTATTCCGCAATGAAGATGTTTGTTTTCTAAACAAATTACTGTAGATATGAGGCCAATCTACTAAGTTGTACATCTTTTAACATTTCATTAAGAAGGAAAGTTTGAACTTGTTGAACTCAACCTTCTTCGTAGGAAAGCAAATGATTCCTAGAAATGAACTAGCTTATTTCACACAGTATAGGGTTCAGCAATGAAGATGTTTGTTTTCTAAACAAACTACTTTAGAAATGAGGCGAATCTACTAACTTATAAATCTTTTTAGATTACACAAACTAGGAAAGTTTGAACTTCGTGCACTCAACCTTCTTTGTAGGAAAGCAACTGATTACAAGAACCAAAACAGCATATTTCACATAGTACAATATTTGGCAATGGATGTGATTGTTTTCTAAACAAAGTAGTTTAGAAATGATTCGAATCTAATAAGTTGTACATCTTTTTAGATTACACAAACAAGGAAAGTTTGAACTTGCTGCATTCAACGTTCTTCGTGAGAAAGTAACTGATTCGTAGACACGAACTAGCTATTTTCACACAATACAGGGTTTGGCAATGAAGATGTTTGTTTTCTAAACAAACTACTATAGAAATGATTCCAATCTACTAAGTTGGACATCCTTTTAGAGTACATTACCAAGGAAAGTTTGAACTTGCTACACTCAACCTGCTTCGTAGGAAAGCAACTGATTCTGAGAACCGAACTAGCTTATTTCACACATTACAGTGTTACAAAATGAAGATGTTTGTTTTCTATACAAAGTAGTTTAGAAATGAAGTGAAACTTGTAACTTGTACATCTTGTTAGATTACACAAACAAGGAAAGTTTAAACTTGCTGCACTCAACCATCTCCGGAGAAAAGCAACTGATTCCTAGAATGGAACTATCTTATTTCACACATTACAGTGTTCAGCAATGGAGATATTTCTTTTCTAAACAAAGTAGTTTAGAAATGAAGCTAAACTTGTACGTTGTATATCTTCTTAGATTACACAAACAAGGAAAGTTTGAACTTGTTGCACTCAACCATCTCCTTAGAAAAGCAACTGATTCCTAGACTGAACTTGCTTATTTCACACAGTACAATGTTCGGCAATGAAGATGGTTGTTTTCTAAACAAAGTAGTTTAGAAATGAGGAGAATCTAATAAGTTGTACATCTTGTTAGATTACACAAACAAGGAAAGTTTGAACTTGCTGCACTCAACCTTCTTGGTAGGAAAGCAACTGATTCCTACAAACGAACTACCTATTTTCACACAGTACAGGGTTCGTCAATGAAGATCGTTGTTTTCTAAACAAACTACTGAAGAAAAGACACCAACCTACGAAGTTGTACATCTTTTTAGATTACATTAACAAGGAATGTTTGAACTTGCTGCACTCAACCTTCTTAGTAGGAAAACAACTGATTCCTAGAACCGAACTAGCTTATTTCACACAGTATCGTGTTGGCAATGAAGATGTTTGTTTTCTAAACAAACTACTGTAGAAATGAGGTGAATCTACTAAGTTGTACACCTTTTAGATTCACTAACAAGGAAAGTTTGAACTTGTTGCACTCAACCTTCTTCAGAGGAAAACAACTGATTCCTCGAACCGAACTAGCTTATTTCACACAGTACAGTGTTCAGCAATGAAGATGTTTGTTTTCTAAACAAAGTAGTTTAGATATGAATCGAAACTTGTAAGTTGCACATCTTGTTAGCTTCCACAAACAAGGAAAGTTTGAACTTGCTGCACTCAACCTTCTTCTTAAGAAAGCAACTGATTCCTAGAAAGGAAAGTAGCTTTTTTCACACAGTACAGTCTTTAGAAATGAAGATGTTTGTTTTCTAAACAAACTACTGTAGAAATTAGGCCAATATACTAAATTGTACCTCTTTTTAGATAACATTAACAAGGAAAGTTTGAACTTTCTGCACTCAACCTTCTTCATTGGAAAGCAACTGATTCCTATAAACGAACTAGTTTATTTCACAAAGTACAGTTTTTGGAAATGAAGAGTTTGTTTTTGTAAACAAAGTACTGTAGAAATGAGTCGAATCTAAAAAGTTGTACATCTTGTTAGATTACACAAACATGGAAAGTTTAAACTTGCTGCACTCAACCTTCTTCATAGGAAAGCAACTGATTCCTAGAACTGAAACAGCTTATTTCACCCAGTACAATGTTTGAAAATGAAGATGTTTGTTTTCTAAACAAAGTAGTTTAGAAATGAGGTGAATCTAATAAGTTGTACATCTTGTTAGATTACATTGACAAGGAAAGTTTGAACTTGCTGCACTCAACCTTCTTCTTAGGAAATCAACTGATTCCTAGAAATGAACTAGCTATTTTCACACAGTACAGTTAGAAGAAATGAAGATGTTTGTTTTCTAAACAAACTACTGTAGAAATGAGGCGAATCTACTACCTTATACATCTTGTGAGATGACACAAAACTAAAAGTTTGAACTTGCTGCACTCAAACTTCTTTGTGTAGGAAAGAACTGATTCCTAGAACCGAACCAGCTTACTTCACACAGTTCAGTGTTCAGCAAATGAAGATGTTTGTTTTCTAAAAAAATACTTTAGAAATGAGGTGAATCTACTAAGTTGTACTGCTTTTTAGATTACATTAACTAGGAAAGTTTGAACTTGCTGCACTCAACTTTCTTTGTAGGAAAACAACTGATTCCTTGAACCAACTAGCTTATTTCACACAGTACAGTGTTTGGAAATGAAGATGTTTGTTTTCTAAACAAGCTTCTTTAGAAATGAGGCAAATCAACTAACTTGTACATCTTGTTAGATTACACAAACTAAACTTTGAACTTGTGCACTCAACCTGTAAATCAAGTGATTCCCTAGAACCAAAACAACTTATTTCACACAGAACAATGTTTTGGCATGAACGTGTTTGTTTTCTAAACAAAGTACTTTAGAAATGAAATCTATTAATAAGTTGTACAACTTTTTAGATTACACAAAGAAGGAAAGTTGGAACTTGTTGCATTCTTCGTAGGAAAGGAACTGATTCTTAGAAATGAACTAGCTTTATTTCACACAGTACAGCGTTTGGCAATGAAGATGTTTGTTTTATAAACAAACTACTTTAGAAATGAGGCCAATCAACTATCTTGTACATCTTTTTAGATTAAATTAAAAGGAAAAGTTTGAACTTGCTGCATTCAACCTTCTTCGTAAGAAATCAACTGATTCCTAGAATCAAAACTAGCTATTTTCACACAATACAGGGTTTGGCAATGAAGATGTTTGTTTTCTAAACACACTACTATAGAAATGACGCCAATCTACTGACTTGGACATCCTTTTAGATTACATTAACAAGGAAAGTTTGAACTTGCTACACTCAACCTTCTTCGTAGGAAAACAACTGATTCCTAGAACTAAATAGCTTATTTCACACAGAACAGTGTTAAGTAATGAAGATGTTTCTTTTAAACAAAGTAATTTAGAAATGAAGGGAAACTTGTAAGTTGTACATCTTGTTAGATTACACAAACAAGGAAAGTTTAAACTTGCTGCGCTCAATCATCTCTGGAGAAAAGCAACTGATTCCCTGAAGCAAACTACCTTATTTCACACAGTACAGTGTTCAGCAATGAAGATTTTTGTTTTATAAACAAATTCTGTGGAATAGAGGCCAATCTACTACATTGTACATCTTTTTAGATTACATTAACAAGGAAAGTTTGAACTTGCTGCACTCAACCTTCTTGGTAGGAAAGCAACTGATTCCTAGAAACGAACTAGCTATTTCACACAGTACACGATTCGGCAATGAAGATGTTAGTTTTATAAACAAACTACTGTAGAAATGACGCCAATCTACTAAGTTGTACATCTTTTTAGATTACATTAAGAAGGAAAGTTTTAACTTGCTGTACCCAACCTTCTTTGTAGGAAAGCAACTGATTCCTAGAACCAAACTAGCTTATTTCACACAGTGCAGTGTTCGGCAATGAAGATGTTTGTTCTCTACACAAAGAAGTTTGGAAATGAAGTGAAACTTGTAAGTTGTACATCTTGTTAGATTACACAAACAAGGAAAGTTTGAATTGCTGCACTCAACCTACTTCATAGGAAAGGAACTGATTCCTATAACTGAACTAGCTTATTTCACACAGTACAGTATTCCGCAATGAAGATGTTTGTTTTCTAAACAAATTACTGTAGATATGAGGCCAATCTACTAAGTTGTACATCTTTTAACATTTCATTAAGAAGGAAAGTTTGAACTTGTTGAACTCAACCTTCTTCGTAGGAAAGCAAATGATTCCTAGAAATGAACTAGCTTATTTCACACAGTATAGGGTTCAGCAATGAAGATGTTTGTTTTCTAAACAAACTACTTTAGAAATGAGGCGAATCTACTAACTTATAAATCTTTTTAGATTACACAAACTAGGAAAGTTTGAACTTCGTGCACTCAACCTTCTTTGTAGGAAAGCAACTGATTACAAGAACCAAAACAGCATATTTCACATAGTACAATATTTGGCAATGGATGTGATTGTTTTCTAAACAAAGTAGTTTAGAAATGATTCGAATCTAATAAGTTGTACATCTTTTTAGATTACACAAACAAGGAAAGTTTGAACTTGCTGCATTCAACGTTCTCATAGAGAAAGTAACTGATTCGTAGACACGAACTAGCTATTTTCACACAATACAGGGTTTGGCAATGAAGATGTTTGTTTTCTAAACAAACTACTATAGAAATGATTCCAATCTACTAAGTTGGACATCCTTTTAGAGTACATTACCAAGGAAAGTTTGAACTTGCTACACTCAACCTGCTTCGTAGGAAAGCAACTGATTCTGAGAACCGAACTAGCTTATTTCACACATTACAGTGTTACAAAATGAAGATGTTTGTTTTCTATACAAAGTAGTTTAGAAATGAAGTGAAACTTGTAACTTGTACATCTTGTTAGATTACACAAACAAGGAAAGTTTAAACTTGCTGCACTCAACCATCTCCGGAGAAAAGCAACTGATTCCTAGAATGGAACTATCTTATTTCACACATTACAGTGTTCAGCAATGGAGATATTTCTTTTCTAAACAAAGTAGTTTAGAAATGAAGCTAAACTTGTACGTTGTATATCTTCTTAGATTACACAAACAAGGAAAGTTTGAACTTGTTGCACTCAACCATCTCCTTAGAAAAGCAACTGATTCCTAGACTGAACTTGCTTATTTCACACAGTACAATGTTCGGCAATGAAGATGGTTGTTTTCTAAACAAAGTAGTTTAGAAATGAGGAGAATCTAATAAGTTGTACATCTTGTTAGATTATGCAAACAAGGAAAGTTTGAACTTGCTGCACTCCACCTTGTTTGTAGGAAAGCAATTGAATCCTAGAAACGAACTAGCTATTTTTGGGCATGGTTTGGCAATGAAGATGTTTGTTTTCTAAACACACTACTGTAGAAATGATGCCAATCTACTCAGTTGTATATCTTTTCAGATTACATTAACAAGGAAAGTTTGAACTTGCTGCACTCAACCTTCTTCGTAGGAAAGTAACTGATTCCTAGACTAAACTAGCTTATTTCACACAGTATAGGGTTCGGCAATGAAGATGTTTGTTTTCTAAACAAACTACTTTAGAAATGAGGTGGATCTACTAACATATACAGCTTGTTAGATTACACAAACTAGGAAAGTTTGAATTTGCTGCACTCAACCTTCTTTGTAGGAAAGCAACTGATTCCTAGAACCGAAACAGCTTATTTCACACAGTACATTATTTGGCAATG
This sequence comes from Orientallactaga sibirica, assembly GCA_036365145.1. Lineage (NCBI taxonomy): Eukaryota > Metazoa > Chordata > Mammalia > Rodentia > Dipodidae > Orientallactaga > Orientallactaga sibirica. Next base: position 91,217 of record JAEOAD010001181.1, on the reverse strand, counting down.
AAGATGTTTGTTTTCTAAACAAACTAGATTAGAAATGAAGCGAAACTTGTACGTTGTACATCTTGTTAGTTTACACAAACAAAGAAAGTTTGAACTTGCTGCACTCAACCTTCTTCGTAGGAAAGCGTCTGATTCTCAGAAACGAACTACCTATTTTCACACAGTACAGGGTTTGGCAATGAAGATGTTTTTTTTGTAAAAAAGGACTGTAGAAATGAGGCCAATCTACTGTGTTGTACATCTTTTTAAATAACATTAACAAGGAAAGTTTGATCTTGCTGCACTCAACCTTCTTCGATGGAAAACAACTGATTCCTAGATCCAAACTAGCTTATTTCACACAGTACAGTGTTCGGCAAGGAAGATGTTTGTTTTCTAAACAAAGTAGTTTAGAAATGAAGTGAAACTTGTAAGTTGTACATATTGTTAGATTACACAAACAAGGAAAGCTTGAACTTGCTGCACTCAACCTTCTTTGTAGGAAAGCAAATGATTCCTAGAACCGAACTAGCTTATTTCACACAGTACAGTGTTCGGCAATGAAGATGTTTGCTTTCTCAACAAACTACTTTAGAAATGAGTTGAGTCTATTAAGTTGTACATGTTTTGAGATAACATTAACAAGGAAAGTTTGAACTTGTTGCACTCAACCTTCTCCATAGAAAAGCAACTGATTCCTAGAACCGAACTAGCTTATTTCACACATTAGAGTTTTTGGCAATGAAGATGTTTGTTTTCTAAACAAACTAGTTTTGAAATGAGGTGAATCTAAGAAGTTGTATATCTTCCCAGATTACACAAACAAGGAAAGTTTTAACTTGCTGTACTCAACCTTCTTCGAAGGAAAACAACTGATTCCTAGACCGAACTAGCTTATTTCACACAGTATAGGGTGCGGCAAAGAAGATGTTTGTTTTCTAAACAAGTTCCTGTAGAAATGAGACGAATCAACTAACTTATACATCTTGTAATATTACACAAACTAGGAAAGTTTGAACTTGCTGCACTCAACCTTGTTCGTAGGAAAGCAACTGATTCCTAGAACCGAACTAGCTTATTTCACACAGTACAGAGTTCGGAAATGAAGATGTTTGTTTTCTAAACAAAGTACTTTAGAAATAAAGTGAAACTTGTAAGTTGTACATCTTGTTAGATTACACATACAAGGAAAGTTTGACCTTGCTGCACTCAACCTTCTTTGTAGGAAAGCTACTGATTCCTAGGACAGAACTAGCTTATTTCACACAGTACAGTGTTTGGTCATGAAGTCGTTTGTTTTCTAAACAAAATACTGTAGAAATGAGGCCAATCTAGAAAGTTGTACATCTTTTGAATTACAGAAACTAGGAAATTTTGAACTTGCTGTACTCAACCTTTTTTGTAGGAAAGCAACTGATTCATAGAACCGAACTACCATATTTCACACAGTACAGTGTTCGGCAATATAGATGTTTGTTTTCTCAACAAACTACTTTATTAATGAGGTGCATCTATTAAGTTGTACATCTTTTGAGATTACATTCACAAGGAAAGTTTGAACTTGTTGCACTAAACCATCTCCATGGAAAAGCAACTGATTCCTAGAACGGAACTAGCTTATTTCACACAGTACAGTGTTCAGCCATGAAGATGTTTGTTTTTTAAACAAACTGCTGTAGAAATGACGCCAATCTACTAAGTTGTACAACTTGTTAGATTACACAAACAAGGAAAGATTGAACTTGCCTCACTCAAACTTCTTCATGGCAAGGCAACTGATTCCTGAGAACCGAAACAGCTTATACTTCACATAGTACAATATTACAAATGAAGGTGTTTGTTTTCTAAACATCGTAGTTTAGAAATGAAGTGAAACTCGTAAGTTGTACATGTTTTTAGATTACATTAACAAGGAATGTTTGCACTTGTTGCACTTAACCTTCTTTGTAGGAAAGCAACTGATTCCTAGAATGGAACTAGCTTATTTCACACAGTACAGTGTTCAGCCATGAAGATGTTTGTTTTTAAACAAACTGCTTAGAAATGAGGCCAAACTACTAAGTTGTACATCTTTTAATATTACATTAACAAGGAGAGTTTGAACTTGTTGCACTCAACATAATTCGTAGGAAAGCAAATGATTCCTAGAACCGAACTAGCTTAGTTCACACAGTACAGTGTTGGGGGGTGAAGATGTTTGTTTTCTATACAAAGTAGTTTAGAAATGAAGCGAAAATTGTAAGTTGTACATCTTGTTAGATTACACAAACAAGGAAAGTTTGAACTTGCTGCACTCAACCTTCTTGGTAGGAAAGCAACTGATTCCTACAAACGAACTACCTATTTTCACACAGTACAGGGTTCGTCAATGAAGATCGTTGTTTTCTAAACAAACTACTGAAGAAAAGACACCAACCTACGAAGTTGTACATCTTTTTAGATTACATTAACAAGGAATGTTTGAACTTGCTGCACTCAACCTTCTTAGTAGGAAAACAACTGATTCCTAGAACCGAACTAGCTTATTTCACACAGTATCGGGTTCGGCAATGAAGATGTTTGTTTTCTAAACAAACTACTGTAGAAATGAGGTGAATCTACTAACTTGTACACCTTGTTAGATTCACTAACAAGGAAAGTTTGAACTTGTTGCACTCAACCTTCTTCGTAGGAAAACAACTGATTCCTCGAACCGAACTAGCTTATTTCACACAGTACAGTGTTCGGCAATGAAGATGTTTGTTTTCTAAACAAAGTAGTTTAGATATGAATCGAAACTTGTAAGTTGTACATCTTGTTAGCTTCCACAAACAAGGAAAGTTTGAACTTGCTGCACTCAACCTTCTTCTTAAGAAAGCAACTGATTCCTAGAAAGGAAGTAGCTTTTTACACACAGTACAGTCTTCGGAAATGAAGATGTTTGTTTTCTAAACAAACTACTGTAGAAATTAGGCCAATATACTAAATTGTACCTCTTTTTAGATAACATTAACAAGGAAAGTTTGAACTTTCTGCACTCAACCTTCTTCGTAGGAAAGCAACTGACTCCTATAAACGAACTAGTTTATTTCACAAAGTATCGTTTTTGGAAATGAAGAAGTTTGTTTTCTAAACAAAGTACTGTAGAAATGAGTCGAATCTAAAAAGTTGTACATCTTGTTAGATTACACAAACATGGAAAGTTTAAGCTTGCTGCACTCAACCTTCTTCATAGGAAAGCAACTGATTCCTCGAACCAAAACAGCTTATTTCACCCAGTACAATATTTGAAAATGAACGTGTTTGTTTTCTAAACAAAGTAGTTTAGAAATGAGGTGAATCTAATAAGTTGTACATCTTGTTAGATTACACAAACAAGGAAAGTTTGAACTTGCTGCACTCAACCTTCCTCGTAGGAAATCAACTGATTCCTAGAAATGAACTAGCTATTTTCACACAGTACAGGGTTCGGAAATGAAGGCGTTTGTTTTCTAAACAAACTACTGTAGAAATGAGGCGAATCTACTACCTTATACATCTTGTGAGATGACACAAACTTGTAAAGTTTGAACTTGCTGCACTCAAACTTCTTTGTAGGAAAGAACTGATTCCTAGAACCGAACCAGCTTACTTCACACAGAACAGTGTTCGGCAATGAAGATGTTTGTTTTCTCAACAAAATACTTTAGAAATGAGGTGAATCTACTAAGTTGTACTGCTTTTTAGATTACATTAACACGGAATGTTTGAACTTGCTGCACTCAACTTTCTTTGTAGGAAAACAACTGATTCTTTGAACCAACTAGCTTATTTCACACAGTACAGTGTTCGGCAATGAAGGTGTTTGTTTTCTAAATATAGTAGTTTAGAAATGAAGCAAAACTTGTAAGGTGTACATCTTGTTAGATTGCACAAACAAGGAAAGTTTGAACTTGCTGCACTCAACCTTCTTCGTAGGAAAGCAAGTGATTCCTTGAAGCGAACTAGCTTATTTTAAACAGTACAGTGTTCGGCAATGAAGGTGTTTGTTTTCTCTAGAAACTAATTTAGAAATGAGGTGAATTTATTAAGTTGTATATCTTTTTAGATTACATTTATAAGGAAAGTTTGAACTTGTTGCACTCAACGATCTCCGTAGCAAAGCAACTGATTCCTAGAAATGAACTAGCTATTTTCACACAGTTCAGGGTTCGGCAATGAAGATGTTCATTTTGTAAACAAACTACTGTAGAAATGACGCCAATCTACTAAGTTGTACATGTTTTTAGATTACATTAACAAGGAAAGTTTGAACTTGCTGTTCTCAACCTTCTTCGTAGGAAAGCTACTGATACTACAACCGAACTAGCTTATTTCACACAGTACAGTGTTTGGCTATGAAGATGTTTGTTTTCAAAACAAACTACTGCAGAAATGAGGCCAATATACTAAGTTGTACATCTTTTTAGATTACATTAACAAGGAAAGTTTGAAATTGTTGCACCCAACCTTCTTTGTAGGAATGCAAATGATTCCTAGAACCGAACTAGCTTATTTCACACAGTATATGGTTCGGCAATGAAGATTTTTGTTTTCTAAACAAACTGCTTTAGAAATGAGGCGAATCTACTAACTTATACACCTTGTTAGTTTACACAAACTAGGAAAGTTTGAACTTGCTGCACTCAACCTTCTTTGTAGGAAAGCTACTGATTCCTAGAACCAAAACAGCTTATTTCACACAGTATAATATTTGGCAATGAAGATGTTTGTTTTCTAAACAAAGGAGTTTAGAAATGAAGCAAAACTTCTAAGGTGTACATCTTGTTAGATTACACAAACAAGGAAAGTTTTAACTTGCTGCACTCAACCTTCTTCGTAGGATAGCAATAGATTCCTAGAAACAAACTAGCTTATTTCACACAGTACAATATTTGGCAATGAAGGTGATTGTTTTCTAAACAAAGTAGTTTAGAAATGATGCGAGTCTAATAAGTTGTACATCTTGTTAGATTACACAAACTAGGAAAGGTTGAACTTGCTGCACTCAACCTTCTTTGTAGGAAAGCAACTGATTCCTAGAACTGAAATAGCTTATTTCACTCATTATAGTATTTGGCAATGAAGATGTTTGTCTTTTAACACAGTCGTTTAGAATTGAAATGATACTTGTAAATTGTACATCTTGTTAGGTTACTCAAATTTAGAAAGTTTGAACTTGCTGCACTCAACTTTCTTCGAAGGAAAGCAACTGATTCCTAGAACCGACCTAGCTTATTTCACACAGTACAGTGTTCGGCAATGAAGATGTTCGTTTTCTAAACAAACTACATTAGAAATGAGGTGAATCTATTAAGTTGTACATCTTTCAGATTACATTAACACTGGAAGTTTGAACTTGTTGACCTCAAACTTCTTCCAAGAAAGCAAATGATTCCTAGTACCGAACTAGCTTATTTCACACATTACAGTGTTTGGCAATGAAGATATTTTTCTTCTAAACACAGTAGTTTAGAAATGAAGCAAAACTTGGAAGTTGTACATCTTGTTAGATTACACAAACAAGGAAAATTTGAACTTGCTGCACTCAACCTTCTTCGTAGGAAAGCAACTGATTCCTAGAACCGAAACACCTTATTTCATACAGTACAATATTTGGCAATGAAGGTGTTTGTTTTCTAAACAAAGTAGTTTAGAAATTAAGCGAAACTTGGAAGTTGTACATCTTGTTAGAACATACAAACCAGGTAATTTTGAACTTGCTGCACTCAACCTTCTTCGTAGGAGGGCAACTGATTCCTAGAACTGAACTAGCTTATTTTACACAGTACAGTGTTCGGCAATAAAGATGTTTGTTTTCTCAACAAACTACTTTAGAAATTAGGTGAATCTATTAAGTTGTACATCGTTTCAGATTACATTAACAGGGAACGTTTGAACTTGTTGCACTCAACCTTGTTCATAGGAAAGCTAATGATTCCTAGAACCAAACTTGTTTATTTCACACAGTATAGGGTTCGGCAATGAAGATGTTTGTTTTCTAAACAAACTACTTTAGAAAAGAGTTGAGTCTATTAAGTTGTACATCTTTTTAGATTACATTAACAAGGAAAGTTTGAACTTGTTGCACTCAACCATCTCCATAGAAAAACAACTGATTCCTACAACAGAACTAGCTTATTTGACACATTACAGTGTTTGGCAATGAAGATGTTTGTTTTCTAAACAAAGTAGTTTTGAAATGAGGCGAATCTAATAAGTTGTACATCTTCCTAGATTACACAAACAAGGAAAGTTTTAACCTGCTATACTCAACCTTCATCGAAGGGAAGCAACTGATTCCTAGAAACCAACTAGCTATTTTCACACAGTACAGGGTTCGGCAATGAAGATGTTTGTTTTCTAAACAAACTATTGTAGAAATGACACCAATCTACTTAGTTGTACATCTTTTTAGATTACATTAACAAGGAAAGTTTGAACTTGCTGCAGTCAACCTTCTTCATAGGAAAGCCACTGCTTCCTATAACCGAACTAGCTTATTTCACACAGTACAGTGTTTGGCTATGAAGATGTTTGTTTTCAAAACAAACTACTGTAGAAATGAGTCCAATCTACTAAGTTGTACATCGTTTTAGATTACAGTAACAAGGAAAGTTTGAAGTTGTTGCACTCAATCTTCTTCGAAGGAAAGCAACTGATTGCTAGAACTGAACTAGCTTATTTCACACAGTATAGGGTTCGGCAATGAAGATGTTTGTTTTCTAAACAAACTACCTTTGCAATGAGGAGAATCTCCTAACTTATATATGTTGTTAGATTACACAAACTGGGAACGTTTCAACTTGCTGCACTCAACGTTCTTCGTAGGAAAGCAACTGATTCCCAGAACCGAAACACCTTATTTCACACGGTACAATATTTGGCAATGAAGGTGTTTGTTTTCTAAACAAAGTAGTTTAGAAATGAAGCGAAACTTGGAAGTTGTACATCTTGTTAGAATATACAAAAAAAAAAAGGTTGAACTTGCTGCACTCAACCTTCTTCGTAGGAACACAACTGATTCCTATAAACGAACTAGCTTATTTCACACAGTATAGGGTTCGGCAATGAAGATGTTTATTTTCTAAATAAACTATTTTAGAAATGAGGCGAATCTACTAACTTATACATCTTGTGAAATTACACAAACTAGGAAAGGTTGATCTTGCTGCACTCAACATTCTTCGTAGGAAAGCAAATGATTACTAGAACTGAACTAGCTTATTTCACACAGTTCAGTGTTTGGCAATGAAGATATTTGTTTTCTAAACAAGCTACTGTAGACATGAGGCCAATCTCCTAAGTTGTACATTTTTTTAGATAACATTTACCAGGAAAGTTTGAACTTGTTGCACTCAACCTTCTTCATAGAAAAGCAAATGATACCTAGACCGAACTAGCTTATTTCACACAGTTTAGGGTTTGGTAATGAAGATGTTTGTTTTCTAAAGAAACTACTGCAGAAATGAGGTGAATCAACTAACTTATACATCTTGTTAGATTACACAAACTAGGAAAGTTTGAACTTGCTGTACTCAACCTGCTTCGCAGGAAAGCAATTGATTCCTAGAACCAAAATAGCTTATTTCACACAGTACAATATTTGGCAATGAAGGTGTTTGTTTTCTAAACAATATAGTTTAGAAATTAGGCGAATCTAATAAGTTGTACATCTTGTTAGATTACATTAACAAGGAAAGATTGAACTAGCTGCACCCAGCCTTCTACGTAGGAAAGCAAGTGATTCCTAGAACCGAACTAGCTTATTTCACACAGTACAGTGTTTGGCAATCTAGATGTTTGTTTTCTAAACACAGTCGTTTAGAATTGAAATGAAACTTGTATGGAGATGTTTGTTTTATAAACAAAGAAGTTTGGAAATGAAGCAAAACATGTAAGTTGTACACCTTGTTAGATTAGACAGAAAAGGAAAAGTTGAAATTGCTGCCCTCAACGTTCTTATTAGGAAAGCAACTGATTCCTACAAACAAACGCTTAATTCACACAGTACAGTGTTCAGCAATGAAGATGTTTGTTTTCTAAACAAACTACTGTAGAAATAAAGTGAATCTATTAAGTTGTACATCTGTTTAGATTACATTTACCAGGAAAGTTTGAACTTGTTGCACTCAACCATCTCCTTAGAAATGCAACTGATTCCTCGAACCGAACTAGCTTATTTCACAAAGTACAGTGTTCGGCAATGAAAATGTTTGTTTTCTGAACAAACTACTTTAGAAATAAGGTGAATCTGTTAAGTTGTATATCTTTTTAGATAACATTACCAAGGAAAGCTTGAACTCGTTGCACTCAACCATCTCCATCGAAAAGCAACTGATTCCTAGAACGGAACTAGCTTATTTCACACAGTACAGTGTTTGGCAATGGAGATGTTTGTTTTCTAAACACAGTCGTTTAGAATTGAAATGAAACTTGTATATTGTATATCTTGTTAGATTACACAAACAAGGAAATTTTGAACTTGCTGCACTCCACCTTCTTCGTAGGAAAGCAACTGATTCCTTGAAATGAACTAGCTTATTTCACACAGTACAGGGTTCAGCAATGAAGATGTTTCTTTTCTAAACAAAGTAGTTTAGAAATGAAGCGAATCTTGTAAATTGTACATCTTGTTAGATTACACAAACAAGGATAGTTTGAACTTGCTGCACTCAACCTTCTTCGTAGGAAAGCAACTGATTCCTAGACCGAACTAACTTATTTCACACAGAAAAGGGTTCGGCAAAGAAGATGTTTGTTTTCTAAACAAACTACTTTAGAAATGACACGAATCAACTAACTTATACATCTTTTTAGATTACACAAACTAGGAAAGTTTGAACTTGCTGCACTCAACCTTCTTAGTAGGAAAGCAACTGATTTCTAGAACCGAAACAGCTTATTTCACACAATACAATATTTGGCTATGAAGGTGTTTGTTTTCTAAACAAAGTAGTTTAGAAATGAGGTGAATCTAATAACTTGTACATCTTGTTAGATTACACAAACAAGGAAAGTTTGAACTTGCTGCACTCAACCTTCTTCGTAGGAAAGCAACTGATTACTAGAACCAAACCAGCTTATTTAAAACAGTATAGTGTTCAGCAATGAAGATTTTTATTTTCTAAACAAACTACTGTAAATTGAGGCCAATCTAGTAAGTTGTACCTCTTTTTAGATTACATTAACAAGGAAAGTTTGAACTTGCTGCACTCAACCTTCTTTGTAGGAAAGCAAATGATTACTAGAACTGAACTAGCTTATTTCACACAGTACAATGTTCAGCAATGAAGATGTTTCTTTTCTAAATAAGCTACTGTAGAAAGGAGACCAATCTACAATGTCGTTCATCTTTTTTATTACATTAACAAGGAAAGTTTGAACTTGTTGCACTCAACTTTCTTCAAAGGAAAGTAACTGATTCCTAGACTGAACTAGATTATTTCACACAGTATAGGGTTCGGCAATGAAGATGTTTGTTTTCTAAATGAACTACTTTAGAAATGATGCAAACCAACTAATTTATATATCTTGTTAGAGTACACAAACTAGGAACGTTTGAACTTGCTGCACTCAACTTTCTTTGTAGGAAAGCACCTGATTCCTAGAACCGAACTAGCTTATTTCACACAGTATAGTGTTCAGCAAAGAAGATGTTTGTTTTTTAAACAAACTATTGTAGAAATTAGGCCAATCTACTAAGTGGTACACCTTTTTAGGTTACATTAACAACGAAAGTTTGAACTTGTTTCACTCAACTATATCCGTAGAAAAGCAACTGATTCCTAGAACTGATCTACCTTATTTCACACATTACAGTGTTTGGCAATGAAGATGTTTGTTTTCTAAACAAAGTAGTTTAGAAATGAAAAGAAACTTGTAAGTTGTACATCTTGTTAGATAACACAAACAAGGAACGTTTGAACTTGCTGCACTCAACCTTCTTCGTAGGAAAGCAACTGAATCCTAGAACCGAACTAGCTTATTTCACACAGTGAAGTGTTCCGCAATGAACATGTTTGTATTGTAAACAAACTACTGTAAATATGCGGCCATTCTACTAAGTTGTACATTACTTTTGATTACATTACCAAGGAAAGTTGAACTTGTTGCACTCAACCTTCTTCGTAGGAAAGCAAATGATTCCTACTTCGAACTAGGTTATTTCACGCAGTATATGTTACGGCAATGAAGGTGTTTGTTTTCTAAACAAACCACTTTAGAAATGAGTCAAATCAACTAAATTATACCTCTTGTTAGATTACACAAACTAGGAAAGTTTGAACTTGCTGCACTCAACCTTGTTCGTCAGAAAACAACTGATTCCTAGAAACGAACTAGCTATTTTCATACAGTACAGGGTTAGGCAATGAAGATGTTTGTTTTCTAAACAAACTAGTGTAGAAATTGGGCCAATCTACTATGTTGTACATCTTGTGAGATTACACAAATAAGGAAAGTTTGAACTTGCTGCACTCGACCTTCTTCGTAGGAAAGCAACTGATTCCTAGAACCAAAACAGATTATTTCACACAGTACAATATTTGGCAATGAAGGTGTTTGTTTTCTAAACAAAGTAGTTTAGAAATGAGGAAAATCTAATAAGTAGTACATCTTGTTAGATTACGCAAACAAGAAAAGTTTGAACTTGCTGCACTCAACCTTCTTCGTAGGATAGCAACTGATTCCTAGAAACGAACTAGCTATTTTCACACAATACTGGGTGTGGCAATGAAGAGGTTTGTTTTCTAAACAAACTGCTGTAGAAATGATGCCAGTCTACCAAGTTGTATATCTTTTTAAATTAGTTTAACAAGCAAAGTTGGAACTTGCTGCGCTCAAACTTCTTCGTAGGAAAGCAAATTATTCATAGAACAGAACTAGCTTTTTTCACACATTACAGTGTTTGGCAATGAAGATGTTTCTCTTCTAAACAAAGTAGTTCAGAAATGACGCGAAACTTGTAATTTGTACATCGTGTTAGATTGTGGGGAACCAGTGTCGCTGCCATTTCAAGATGGTGCCTTGGCTGACTGCCAAGTCTTATGACTAGGCGCCATTTCCTGCTTCTGCCCTTGTATAGTCACGTTCACACTGCAGATGTGCGAATGTACCTTGTTACGTAAGTTCAGTCCACCAGCAGGTGGTTGTTTGTGCCCTATAGCTAACGCCTACATGGCTACTGCTGATTGGATCAGGCGAGGCTATATCTAGGGTGGAGGCTGGGAGTCGGGGGCTTCCTGTTGTAAAAGGTTCCTGAAAAAACTGCTTCAAGAAGAGTTCCTGTGGTCGTTGCCTTATTCTGCTGGTCGGACTGGGCGATGACAAGTGGTGGCCCGTACGGGGACTCAGAACTTGAAGCGGTCAGGGCAGCTAGCTGGTAAGTTCCAGGTAAGTGGACAAAAAGGGTAAAGGCAAGTTCTCCGGTAGAGAGACGATAAGGTCCCATAGCAAAATGGGCAATACATCTTCCAGTAAGACTGTGGCGTCTGCATTAAAAGATCTTTTGAAAGCAGAAGGATTAGGGTTAAAAGGCACCACAATAAGGTTTCCTTAGAGGAAACGCAGTGAGAAGATTTCTTAAGATGGAATGATAGCTGGCCAATTAATGTATATTTGTTCGTGTGTTTTATTAGTGTATAAAAGTTGGTTAACCTCATGTGGTGTATTTGTGTTGTAGTGTGTCTAGTCATATTACATAGGGCAAACGAGAATGAGCCTCTCCCCTTGGGGACCCTGCCCATATGGGCCCTAATTCGTTCTTGTTTAAAGTCTCCAAAACCTAGGATTCAGAAGCAGTTAAAAGAAGGGGAAAAAATTTTAGAGGAAGTGAGAGAAGAGCACCCGAGTAAAACATCTAAAAGAAAAAGTAAAAATTCAGACTCAAAACAAAACAATGAGGAGGAGCCGGAGCTTTCAGGGAATAAAAAAGAAGAAGAAGAAAAAAAAGGTTTAACCAATTGCATTTAACCCCTAATGTCCCACGCCCTCTGGCGTATAATCCTACTGAAGGTGTTCTTTGGAGCTGTCAGGCTGTTTGTGCTTGCAGTTCACGCCCACAATTTGAACAGTGGAAGGAAGGAGTCAGTGGTGACTTACGGGGTACACATAGCCTTCACCCTTTCATTGTTAGACAGTATGACTACCCAGAATCTTAACCCGATGATTGGGCTAATCTAGCAAGGGCATGCTTGTCTGGGGGACAATATCTGATGTGGAAAGTAGCCAACCAAGAGTTAAGCGCTGACACTGCCTGGCGCAACGCAGCTGCCGATAATCCTCAATCTAGATATGTTAACAGGTGACTCCAGTATGGACTGGATGTCAAGCCACAACACAATCAGTGTTTCTTGACAAAGGGCATTACCACGTTTGAAGAGAATGTGAAGGTAACTTGTAGTAAGACCATCCAGCAGTGTATCAACAGATTAGTGTACCAGCCACTAAAGCATGGAGAACTCTTTCGGGTAATGGGGATTTACAAGGACAACTGTCTAAGGTTATTCAGGGCAATAATGAACCCTATGCAGATTTTGTTGATAGACTTATTCAAACTGCAGGGCGTATTTTTGGAGATGACCTATCTACAGAGGGCTGAGGGCGAAGCTCATCAGTTTTGGAGCATTGTAAAAACGTGGCCTTTTCCTTTACCGCTTTCAAATTCTAGTCTCCTCCCTGCTCTTTTTACTACTAACTCCACACTAGGGTTACCTATGGTGCCTTTTTCCACTGAATTAGCCTTTTTTGATAATGGCTTCTATTTCATAGCAGGTTCCTTTTGACCATCGACTTTAGATCCACACCTATATGTGTAAGACCTCCTTTTATGTTTCTAGTGAGCAATCAAATTGTTATTAATAACACTCTTGCTTGTCAAGCGAGTTCTTGTTTTCTTTCAGAATGCTGGAATGCCACTCAATTTCCACTGGGCATGCTGACCTGCCTGTTCCTGTGGTCATTCAAGAGTAAGAACTGTCGGTGTTGCTACAGCCTAAGAGAGACTTTAGAATTACTGCAGCTATCGTGGCTGCTCTTGCAGCTTCTGCTGCCACTGCTGCGGTAGCTGCTGTAGCTCTAGCTAAGGCCATCCCAGCGGCCCAAGCAATAAATAGCTTACCTGAGAGGACTGCTTTGGCCCTGATAGCCAGACAGAAATCAACCAACAGTTTCATGCAGACATTCTGCTAGTAAACCAACGAGTTGATCTCTTGCAAGAACAGATGGACATTGTTGTATCTCAATGGGACTTGGGACCACAAATTTGATAATCTTACTAGGACGTTAAGGGGTCAAATAATTGCTATTAATAGTACCTGTATAGAGGTTGCTTCTGTAATGTAAATTGTCTCTTTCTTTCAATCTGTGATTAATTGGAGAAAAATTGGTTTGGTTTTCTTGCTTTAGGCGACTTGCTATGTGTTGTGTCAGCCTGTTGTATCTGGTGCCTATGCAAAACATGCCAACGCCAAATTCAAGAACGCTTATTGCCATCAACATGGGTTCTTCTCCTCAAGTGTGGATTAATTTGCTGGACCCTTAACGGATCCATGCAGCTCCTCTCCTTTGGGAACCGCACGAGGTGTCAGACCTGTGAGTCTCAGTTGTCACTGAGAATGGGTACCAAGCTGGGTGCGAGGCAAGCACTGCAAAGGAAAGTCATTTCAGACTGCTTCTGACTTCCTTGAGGAACATGTCTGATTAGCATGGAGGTTGGCATCCTTAATTTTTCCTCCCCTCTACAAAATATGTCAAAACTTTAGAGGAATCAGACCACTGTTCCCCCCAGTTGGTTAATGCCCTCTGTCTATTTAGACACTGCATTTGGGAGCTAATTGCTGTTTATAAACAAAAAGGGGGAACTGTGGGGAACCAGTGGGGCGGCCATTCCAAGATGGCGACTTGGCTGACTGCCAAGTCTTATGACTAGGCTCCATTTCCTGCTTCTGCCCTTGTATAGTCACGTTCACACTGCAGATGTGCGAATGTACCTTGTTACGTAAGATCAGTCCACCAGCAGGTGGTTATTTGTGCCCTATAGCTAACGCCTACGTGGCTACTGCTGATTGGATCAGCCGAGGCTATATCTAGGGTGGAGGGCTGGGAGTCGGGGGCTTCCTATTGTAAAAGGTTCCTGAATAAACTGCTTCAAGAAGAGTTCCTGTGGTCATTGCCTTATTCTGCTGGTCGGACTGGGCGACAACATTGTACATCTTGTTAGATTCCACAAACAAGGAAAGTTTGAACTTGCTGCACTCAACATTTTTCGCAGGAAAGCAATTGATTCCTAGACTGAACTAGCTTATTTCACACAGTACAGTTTTCGGCAATGAAGGTGTTCGTTTTCTACATAAAGTACATTAGAAATGAAATGAAACTTGTAATTTGTATATCTTGTTAGATTAAACAAACAAGGAAAGTTTGAACTTGCTGCACTCAACCTTCTTCTTAGGAAAGCAACTGAATCCTCGAAACAAACTAGCTATTTTCACACAGCATGGGGTTCGGCAATGAAGATGTTTGTTTTCTAAATAAACTACTGAAGAAATAACGCGAATCTACCAAGTTGTACATCGTTTTAGATTACATTAACAAGGAATGTTTGAACTTAATGCACTCAACCTTCTTCGTACGAAAACAACTCATTCCTTGAACCGAACTAGGTTACTTCACACAGTATATGGTTCAGCAATGAAGATGTTTGTTTTCGAAACAAAGTAATTTGGAAATGAAGCGAAACTTGTAAGTTGTACATCTTGTGACATTACACAAACAAGGAAAGTTTGAACCTGCTGCACTCAACCTTCTTCATAGGAAAGCAACTGATTCCTAGAACTGAACTAATTATTTCACACAGTATAGTGTTCGGCAATGAAGATGTTTTTTTTCTCAACAAACTACTTTAGAAGTGAGGTGAATATATTAAGTTGTACATCTTTTTAGATTACATTAACAACGAATGGCTGAACTTTATCCACTCAAACTTCTTCCTTAGGAAAGCAACAGATTCCTAGACCAAACAGGCTTATTTCCCACAGTATAAGGTTCGGCAATGAAGATGTTTGTTTACTAAACAAACCACTGTAGAAATTAGGCCAATCTACTAAGTTGTACCTCTTTTTAGATTACATTAAGAAGGAAAGTTTGAACTTGCTGCACTCGACCTTCTTCGTAGGACAGCAACTGATTCCAAAAAACGAAGTAGTTTATTTCACAAACTACAGTGTTCGGCAATGAGGATGTATGTTTTCTAAAAAAAGACTGTAGAAATGAGGCAAATCTAATAAATTGTACATCTTTTTAGATTACATAACAAGGAAAGTTTGAACTTTTCGCACTCAACCTTCTTCGTAGGAAAGCAACTGATTCCTTGAACTGAACTAGCTTATTTCACACAGTAAAGGGTTCAGCAATGAAGATGTTTGTTTTCTAAAGAAAGTACTGTAGAACTGATGCCAATCTACGAAGTTGTACATATTTTTAGATTGCATTAACAAGGAAAGTTTGAACTTCTGCACTCAACCTTCTTCGTAGGAAAGCAACTGAATCCTAGAACTGAACTAGCTTATTTCACACAGTACAGCGTTCGGCAATGAAGATGTTTGTTTTCCAAACAAAGTAGTTTAGAAATGAAGCGAAACTTGTAAGTTGTACATCTTGTTCGATTACACAAACAACGAAAGTTCGAACTTGCTGCACTCAACCATCTTCGTAGGAAAGCAACTGATTCCAAGAACCGAACTAGCTTATTTCACACAGTACAGTGTTCGGCAATGAGGATGTTTGTTTTCTCAACAAACTACTTTAGAAATGAGGTGAATATATTAAGTTGTACATCTTTTTAGATTACATTAACAAGGAAAGTTTGAACTTGCTGCACTCAATCTTCTTTGTAGGAAAGCTACTGATTCCTAGAACCAATCTAGCTTAATTGACACAGTACACTGTTCGGCAATGAAGATGTTTGTTTTCTAAACAAACTACTGTAGAAATGAGGCCAATATACTAAGTTGTACATCTTTTTAGATTACATTAACAAGGAAAGTTTGAACTTGTTTCACTCAACCATCTCCATAGAAAAGCAACTGATTCCTAGAACCGAACTAGCTTATTTTACACACTACAGTGTTTGGCAATGAAGATGTTTGTTTTCTAAACAAAGTAGTTTAGAAATGAAGCGAAACTTGTAAGTTGTACATCTTCTTACATTACACAAACAAGGAAAGTTTGAACTTGCTGCACTCAACCTTCTTCGTAAGAAAGCAACTGATTCCTAGAAGCGAACTAGCTTATGTCACACAGTACAGTGTTCGGTAATGAAGATGTTTATCTTCTAAACAAGCTACTGTAGAAATGAGGCCAATCTAGTAAGTCGTACATTTTTTAGATTACAGAAACAAGGGAAGTTTGAAATTGCTGCATTCAACCTCCTTCATAGGAAAGCAACTGATTCCTAGAAATGAACTAGCAATTTTCACACAGTATAGGATTCAGCAATGAAGATGTTTGTTTTCTAAACAAACTACTGAAGAAATGACGCCAACCAACTAAGTTGTACATCATTTTAGATTACATAAGCAAGGAATGTTTGAACTTGCTGCACTCAACCTTCATCATAGGAAAACACCTGATTCCTCAAACCAAACCAGCTTATTTCACACAGTACAGTGTTCGGGAATGAAGATGTTTGTTTTCTAAAGAAAGTAGTTTAGAAATGAAGGAAACTTGGAAGTTGTACGTCTTATTAGATTACACAAACAAGGAAAGTTTGAACTTACTGCACTCAATCTTCTTCTTAGGAAAGCAACTGATTCCTAGAACCAAAATAGCTTAATTCACACAGTACAGTGTTCGGCAATGAAGATGTTTGTTTTCTAAACAAACTACTGAAGAAATGACACCAATATACTAAGTTGTACCTCTTGTCAGATGACATTAACAAGGAAAGGTTGAACTTGCCGCACTCAACCTTCTTCATAGGAAAGCAACTGAATCCTAGAACCTAACTAGCTTATTTCACACAGTATAGCGTTCGGCAATGAAGATGTTTGTTTTTTAAACAAACTACAGTAGAAATGAGGCCAATCTACTAAGTTGTACATCTTTTTAGATTACATTAGCAAGAAAAGTTTCAACTTGTTACACTCAACCTTCTTCGTAGGAAAGCAACTGACTCCTAGAATGAACTATCTTATTTCACACAGTATACGGTTCGGCAATGAAGATGTTTGTTTTCTAAACAAACTACTTTAAAAAGGAGGCGAATCAACTAACTTATACACGTTGTTAGATTACACAAACTAGGAAACTTTGAACTTGCTGCACTCAACCTTCTTCGTAGGAAAGCAACTGATTCTTAGAACCGAAACAGCTCATTTCACACAGTACAATATTTGGCAATGAAGGTGTTTGTTTTCTAAACAAAGTACTTTAGAAATGAGGCGAATATAATAAGTTGTACATCTTGTTAGATTACACAAAGAAGGAAAGTTTGAAATTTTTGCAGTCAACCTTCTTTGTAGGAAAGCAACTGATTCCTAGAAACGAACTAGCTATTTTCTCACAATACTTGGTTCGGTAATGAAGATGTTTTTTTTTCTAAACAAAGTAGTATAGAAATGAAGCGAAACTTGTAAATTGTACATCTTGTTAAATTACACAAACAAGGAAAGTTTGAAATTGCTACACTCAACCTTGTTCGTAGGAAAGCAACTGATTCCTAGAAGTGAACTAGCTTATTTCACACAATATAGTGTTCGGCAATAAAGATATTTGTTTTCTCAACAAACTACTTTAGAAATGATGTGAATATATTACGTTGTACATCTTTTTAGATTACATTAATAAGGAACGTTTGAACTTGTTGCACTCAACCATCTCCGTTGAAAAGCAACTGATTCCTAGAAAGGAACTAGGTTATTTCACACATTTCAGTGTTTGGCAATGAAGACGTTTCTCTTCTAAACAAAGTAGTTTAGAAATGAAGCGAAACTTGTAAGTTGTACATCTTGTTAGATTACACAAACAAGTAAAGTTTGAACTTGCTGCACTGAACCTTCTTCATAGGAAAGCAACTGATTCCTAGAACCGAACTAGCTTATTTCACACAGTACAGTGTTCGGCAATGAAGATGTTTGTTTTCTAAACAAACTACTGTAGAAATGAGGCCAATCTACTAAGTTGTACCTCTTTTCAGATTACATTACCAAGGAAAGTTTGAACTTGCCACACTCAACCTTCTTCATAGGAAAGCAACTGATTCCTAGACCGAACTAGCCTATTTCACACAGTATGGGGTTTGGCAATGAAGATGTTTGTTTTCTAAATAAACTACTATACAAAGGAGGCGAATCAACTACCTTATACATCTTGTGAGATTACACAAACTAGGAAAGTTTGAACTTGCTGCACTCAACCTTCTTCGTAGGAAAGCAACTGATTTCTAGAACCGAAACAGCTTATTTCAGACCGTACAATATTTGGCAGTGAAGGTGGTTGTTTTCTAAACAAAGTAGTTTAGAAATGAAACGAATCTAATAAGTTGTACATCTTGTTAGATTACACAAACAAGGAAAGTTTGAACTTGCTGCACACAACCCTCTTCGTAGGAAAGCAACTGATTCCTAGAAACGAACTAGCTATTTTCACACAGTATAGTGTTCGGCAATGAAGATATTTGTTTTGTAAACAAACTACTGTAGAAATGAGGCCAATCTAATAAGTTGTACATCTGTTTAGATTACATTAACAAGGAAAGTTTGTACTTGTTGCACTCAACCTTCTTCGTAGGAAAGCAACTGATTCCTAGACCGAGCTAGCTTATTTCACACAGTATACGGTTCGGCAATGATGATGTTTGCTTTCTAAGAAAGCTACTGTAGAAATGAGGCGAATATACTAACTTATACATCTTGTGAGATTACACAAACTAGGAAAGTGTGAACTTGCTGTCCTCAAACTCCTTTGTAGGAAAGCAACTGATTTCAAGACTGAACTAGCTTATTTCACACAGTATAGGGTTCGGCAATGAAGATGATTGTTTTCTAAACAAACGACTTTAGAAAGAGGGGAATCAACTAACTCATACATCTTGTTAGATTACACAAACGAGGAAAGTTTGAACTCGCTGCACTCAACCTTCTTTGTATGAAAGCAACTGATTCCTAGAACCAAAACAGCTTATTTCACAGAGTACAATCTTTTGCAATGAAGGTGTTTGTTTTCTAAACAAAGTAGTTTAGAAATGAGAATCTAATAAGTTGTCCATCTTGTTAGATTACACAGACAAGGAAAGTTTGAACTTGCTGCACTCAACCTTCTTCGTAGGAAAGCAACTGATTCCTAGAAACGAACTACCTATTTTCACACAGTACAGGGTTTGGCAATGAAGATGTTTGTTTTCTAAACACCCTACGGTAGAAATGACGCGAATCTACTATGTTGTACATCTTTTTAGATTACATTAACAAGGAACATTTGTTCTTGCTCCATTCAACCTTCTTAGTAGGAAAACAACTGATTCCTAGAAGTGAACTAGATCATTTCACACAGTACAGTGTTCGGCAATAAAGATGTTTGTTTTCTCAACAAACTACTTTAGAAATGATGTGAATATATTAAGTTGTACATCTTTTTAGATTACATTAACAAGGAAAGGTTGAACTTGTTGCACTCAACCTTCTTCGTAGGAAAGCAACTGATTTCTAGAACCGAACTAGCTTATTTCACACAGTACAGTGTTCGGCAATGAAGAAGTTTGTTTCCTATACAAGCTACTGTAGAAATGAGGCCAATCTACTAAGTTGTACATCTTTTAGATTACAGAAACAAGGAAAGTTTGAACTTGCTGCACGCAACCTTCTTTCTAGGAAAGCAACTGATTCCTAGAAACGAACTAGCTATTTTCTGAGTACAGGATTCGGCAATGAAGATGTTTGTTTTCTCCAGAAGCTACTGTAAAAATGAGGTGAATCTACTAACTCATACATCTTGTGAGATTACACAAACTAGGACAGTTTGAACTTGCTGCATTCAACCTTCTTGTAGGAAAGCAACTGATTCCTAGAATAGAAACAGCTTATTTCACACCGTACAATATTTGGCAATGAAGGTGTTTGTTTTCTAAACAAAGTAGTTTAGAAATGAGGCGTATCTAATATGTTGTATATCTTGTTAGATTCCACAAACAAGGAAAGTTTGAACTTGTTGCACCGAACACTCACCGTAGACAACCAACAGATTCCTAGAACTGAACTAGCTTATTTCACACACTACAGTGTTTGGCAATGAACAAGTTTCTTTTCTAAACAAAGTAGTTTAGAAATGAAGCGAAACTTGTAGTTTGTACTTTTGTTAGATTACACAAACATGGAATGTTTGAACCTGCTGCACTCAACATTCTTCGTAGGAAAGCTACTGATTTCTAGTACTGAACTAGCTTATTTCACACAGTACAGTATATGGAAATGACGATATTTGTTTTCTAAACGAACTACTGTAGAAATGAGGCCAATCTACTAAGTTTTATATATTTTTATATTACATTAAAAAGGAAAGTTTGAACTTGCTGCATGCAACATTCTTTGTAGGAAAACAACTGATTCCTCGAACTGAAACAGCTTATTTCACACAGTACAATATTTGGCAATGAAGGTGTTTCTTTTCTAAACAAAGTAGTTTAGAAATGAAACGAAACTTGTAAGTTGTACATCTTCTTAGATTACACAAACAAGGAAAGTTTGAACTTGCTGCACTCAACCTTCTTCGTAGGAAAGCAACTGATTCCTAGAACCGAACTAGCTTAATTCACACAATATAGTGTTCAGCAATGAAGATGTTTGTTTTGTAAACCAACTACTGTAGAAATGAGGCCAATCTAATAAGTTGTATATCTGTTTAGATTACATTAACAAGGAAAGTTTGAACTTGCTGCTCTCAACCTTCTTCGTAGGAAAGCAACTGATTCCTAGACCGAACTAGTTTATTTCACACAGTATACAGTTCAGCAATGATGATGTTTGTTTTCTAAACAAGATACTGTAGAAATGAGGAGAATCTACTAACTTATACATCTTGTGAGATTACACAAACTACGAAAGTTTGAACTTGCTGCACACAACCTTCTTTGTAGGAAAGGAACTGATTCCTAGAAAAATTGAAATAATCCCTTGTATGCTATCTGACCACAATGGGATTAAACTGCAAATCAACAACAAGAAAATCTACAGAGCATACAGAAATTCATGGAGACTAAAGAGTACATTATTGAACGATGTATGGGTCATTTAAGAAATTAAAAAGGAAATCAAGAACTTCATAGAATCAAATGATGATGAGAATACAACATACAAAAACCTATGGGACACAATGAAGGCTGTCCTAGGAGGGAAATTTATAGCTCTAAGTGCTTATATTAAGAAATCAGAGAGTTCACAACTAAACAATTTAATGCTCCACCTTAAGGCCTTGGAAAGAAAGGAACAAGACATTCCTAAAATCAGTAGACAAGAAGAAATAATAAAGGTTAGGGCCGAAATTAATGAAATAGATACCAAAAAAAAAATCAAAAAAAATCAATGAAACAAAAAGTTGGTTCTTTGAAAGGATGAACAAGATTGACAAACCGTTAGCAAATCTGACCAAAAGAAAGATAGAAGAGATAAAAATTGATAAGATTAGAGATGAAAAAAGCAACATCACAACAGATACCAAAGAAATTCAGAAAATCATACGGACATACTTTAAGAATATATATGCCTCTAAGTTTGAAAACCTGAAAGAAATGGATGATTTCCTTGATTCATATGACCTACCAAAATTAAATCAAGATGAGATAAACCATTTAAATAGACCTATAACAACCACAGAGATCCAGGCAGTCATAAAAAGTCTCCCAACTAAAAAAATCCCAGGCCCAGAGGGATTCACTGCTGAATTTTAGCAGACATTCCTGGAAGATCTAACACCAATTATTCTCAAACTTTTCCAGAAAATAGAAAAGGAAGGAATTCTACCAAAATCCTTCTATGAAGCCAGCATCACCCTGATACCCAAACCGGACAAAGACAGATCAAAAAAGGAAAAGTATAGTCCAATCTCCCTCATGAACATAGATGCAAAAATTATAAACAAAATACTGGCAAACAGAATACAAGAATATATCAGACAGATTATTCACCCTGACCAAGTAGGCTTTATCCCAGAGATGCAGGGATTGTTCAACATACGCAAATCCATAAATGTAATACACCATATTAAAGGTCTGAAGGACAAAAATCATATGGTCATCTCAATAGATGCAGAAAAGGCATTTGACAAAATCCAACACCCCTTCATGGTGAAAGTATTACAGAAACTGGGAATAGAAGGAATATATCTCAACATAATAAAAGCTATTTATGACAAACCTACAGCCAACATAATACTAAATGGGGAAAAACTTGAAGGTTTTCCTCTAAATTCAGGAACAAGACAAGGGTGTCCACTTTCCCCACTACTATTTAATATAGTACTGGAAGTCTTAGCCATAGCAATAAGGCAAGAGACACTCATAAAGGGGATACAAATCGGAAGGGAAGAGATCAAATTATCATTATTTGCAGACGATATGATTCTATACATAACAGACCCTAAAGACTCTATCAGCAAACTGTTAGAGCTGATAAACACTTTTAGCAATGTAGCAGGATACAAAATAAACACACAGAAAGCAGTAGCTTTTCTATACACTAACAACAAACATGCAGAGGATGAAATCAGGAAATCTCTCCCATTCATAATTGCCTCAAAAAAAAAAATTAAATACCTTGGAATAAACTTAACCAAGGAAGTGAAGGACCTCTACAATGAGAACTTTAAAAAACTAGAGCGACAAATTACAGAAGACACAAGGAAATGGAAAGACATTCCATGCTCCTGGATTGGAAGAATCAATATTGTGAAAATGTCAATCTTACCAAAAGCAATCTACACATTTAATGCAATCCCCATTAAAATTCCAATAGCATTCTTCACAGAAACAGAAAAAAACAATACTAAAATTCATCTGGAAACACAAAAAACCTCGAATAGCCAAAACAATTTTGCTCAACAAAAATCAGGCAGCGGGTATAACCATACCCGATTTTAAGTTATACTACAAAGCCATAGTAACAAAAACAGCATGGTACTGGCACAAGGACAGACAGGTAGATCAATGGAACAGAACACCCAAATATTAATCCAAGCAGCTACAGATACCTGATCTTTGACAAAAATGCCAAAAATATTCATTGGAGAAAAGATAGCCTCTTTAACAAGTGGTGCTGGGAAAACTGGACATCTGTATGTAAAAGGATAAACATAGATCCTTGTCTCTTTCCATGTACAAGAGTCAAGTCCAAAAGGATCAGAGACCTTAATATCAGACCTGAAACTCTGAAACTGCTAGAGGAAAAAGTAGGGGAAACTTCAACATATGGAATAGGCAAAGACTTTCTGAATATAACTCCAATTGCTCAGGGAATAAAACCACTAATCAACCACTGGGACCTTATGAAATTACAAAGCTTTTGTACAGCAAAGGATACTGTGAATATAACAAAAAGACAACCTACAGAATGGGAGAAAACCTTTGCCAGCTATACATCTGACAGAGGATTAATATCCAGAATATACAAAGAACTAAAAAAACAGAATAATATGAATTCAAACAACCCAGTTAAAAATGGGCTATGGAACTAAATAGAGAATTCACAGAAGACGAAATACAGATGGCATATAAACATCTAAAAAAATGTTCCACATCCTTAGCCATCAGGGAAATGCAATTTAAAACCACTTTGCGGTTCCATTTCACTCCTGTCAGAATGGCTACCATCAAGAAAACAAATGACAATAAGTGTTGGCGTGGATGCGGAAAAACAGGAACACTTCTACACTGTTGGTGGGAATGTAAGCTGTTCCAGCCGTTGTGGAAATCAGTGTGGAGGTTCTTGAGACAGCTAGAGATAGATTTACCATATGATCCAGCTATAGCACTCCTAGG
Source organism: Orientallactaga sibirica (assembly GCA_036365145.1). Taxonomy (NCBI): domain Eukaryota; kingdom Metazoa; phylum Chordata; class Mammalia; order Rodentia; family Dipodidae; genus Orientallactaga; species Orientallactaga sibirica. Next base: position 67,216 of record JAEOAD010001181.1, on the reverse strand, counting down.
CATATATCCAGAGGACTCTTCTCACTACCTTAGAAATACTTGCAAAACAATGTTTATTGCTGCTCTATTCACAATAGCTAGGAAATGGAAGCAGCCTAGATGTCCCTCCACAGATGAGTGGATAATAAAGATGTGGTACATTTACACAATCGAGTTCTATTCAGCGGTAAAGAAAAACGAAATTATGCAATTTGCAGGGAAATGGATGGATCTGGAAAGGATTGTACTAACTGAGGTAACCCAGGCTCAGAAAGCCAAATGTCACATGTTCTCTCTCATATGTGGATCCTAGCTACCAATGTATAGACTTGTGTGTGAACTGGAACCAAAAATAGGTACCAGAAACCAGTAAGCTGGTAAAAGGCTATAAGGGAGGGAGGAAAGGGAAGGACTTAAGTGTATGGTAATGCACATATGTAAGTAGAAGAACTGATTTCAGGGAGGGAAATGTTCTAAGTGAGGCCATGGGAAGAGAATGCATACAAGAAGGGCAGGGGGAGGGTCAATCTAAACTCAAGATATTGTGAATAAGACTTATGTAAAATTGTTTTTTTGAATAAGGGCACGTCTAGAAGCTGTAGACTGTTACTAGAAATTTTTCAGTACTTGGGATGGAATACCTTCCAGTGAGTTGTTGGCCAAGGAGGTCCCGGTAGCCTCCAAAACATTAAAGGCTCTTGCCAAAGCCCTTGGTTTCCCTCGAGAAACAGATAGTAAGACCCTTTTGCTGAAGGCATCTCATGCCTGAGAAGCATGGTCACTGAGAAAGCAACCTGGTGTGGAGCAGAAAATCTTCTCCCTGTAGACCAGCCAACTGAAAGCTCGAAAAAGCTGCATTGCATGTAGCGTATGGGAGATATAAGTCATCTACAGTGAACACAGTGGACGCTGAATATTCAAGCTTAGCCAGACAGGCCCAATGACTGAACGGGTGCAATAGTGGCATGTCTATTCTTGGTGTAACCAACTGCTCCATAATTGGACTGAAGGCCCCCTCTACGGGAGGGAATACATACCTGGTACTGAAAAACCTAAGTAAAAGTCTTTGGTAGGTGAGGTCATGAGCCTTAGGGGTATAATCCTGCTCTCATCTGACTAAATGTATATGTTATTCCCACCAAGCTGACCTGAAAGCACTACACTGAATGTTCATATTCACATATTAATGCTACTCTCACTTCTGGTTAGAGAAGCTTCTCTTTACAGAAGGTTATGACCACTGGGATGACCCAAAAGGCAACACAGTGCTGAGAAGAAGGAATGGAGGAGTGTCCAGCACTGAAACACCTTGGTCACACCCTACTAGGCTCAGGGACCATTGCGGAAGAGGGGGCGGATAGAATGGAAGAGCCAAAGGAAGGGTATAACCTCTTACAATGCAACTGTCCAGACAGAAACTGGCCTCCATATCCATGACCTTGCAGTGCCTAGCAATGCCTTTGGAAAACCCTCAAAATAGAAGAAAAAGATGATGACATCAAATTAAAAGAGAGACTAATGGAGACAGGGAGGGGATATGATGGAGACTTGAGTTCAAAAGGGGAATGGTGGTAGGGAAGGGAAATATCATGTGGGTTTTTTCTTTGTATGTGAGTATAGTGAGTATAAAAGTCAATAAAAAACAATAATAAAAAAAAGAAATGTGGCGAAACTAATAAATTGTAGATATTGTTAGATCACACAAACCAAGAAAGTTTGAACTTGCTGCACTCAACCTTCTTCGAAGGAAAACAACTGATTCCTGTAACCGAACTAGCTTATTTCAAACAGGACAGTGATGGGCAATGAAGATGTTTGTTTTGTAAACATAGTAGTTTAGAAATGAAGCGAAACTTGTAAATTGTACATCTTGTTAGATTACACAAACAAGGAAAGTTTCAACTTGCTTCATTCAACCTTCTTCGTAGGAAAGCAACTGATTCTTAGAACTGAAATAGCTTATTTCACACACTACAGTGTTAAACAATGAACATATTTGTTTTCTCAACAAACTACTTTAGAAAGGAGGTGAATATATTAAGCTGTACATCTTTTTAGAATACATTAACAAGGAAAGTTTGAACTTGTTGCACTCAACCATCTCCGTAGAAAAGCAACCGATTGCTAGAACCGTACTAGCTTATTTCACACATTAGAGTGTTCGGTAATGAAGATGTTTCTTTTCTAAACAAAGTAGTTTAGGAATGAAGTGAAACTTGTAAGTTGTACATCTTGGTTGATTACACAATCAAGCAAAGTTTGAACTTGCTGCACTCAACCTTCTTCGTAGGAAAGCAACTGATTTCTAGAACCGAACTAGCTTATTTCCCACAGTACAGGATTCGGAAATGAAGATGTTTGTTTTCTAAACAAAGCAGATTGGAAATGAAGTGAAATTTGTAAGTTGTACATCTTGTTAGATTACACAAACAAGAAAAGTTTGAACTTGCTGCACTCAACCTTCTTCATAGGAAAGCAACTGATTCCTAGAAACGAACTAGCTATTTTCACACAGTACAGGATTCGGAAATGAAGATATTTGTTTTCTAAGGAAACTTCTGAAGAAATGACGCCAATCTACTAAGTTGTACATCTTTTTAGATTACATTAACAAGGAATGTTTGAATTTGCTGCACTTAACTTTCTTCGTAGGAAAACAAATGATTCCTCGAATGGGACTAGCTTATTTCAAACAGTACAGTGTTCGGGAATGAAGATGTTTGTTTTCTAAACAAAGTAGTTTACAAATGAAGCGAAACTTGTAAGTTATATATATTGTTAGATTACACAAACAGGAAAAGTTTGAACTTGCTGCACCCAAGCTTCTTCATAGTAAAGCAACTGATTACTAGAACCGAACTAGCTTATTTCGCACAGCACAGTGCTCGGCAATGAAGATCTTTGTTTTTTAAACAAACTACTGTAGAAATGAGGCCAATGTAATAAGATGTACATCTTTTTAGATTACATTAACAAGGAAAGTTTGAACTTGCTGCAATCAACCTTCTTCGTAGGAAAGCAACTGATTCCTAGAAACGAAGTAGCTATTTTCACACAGTACAGGGTTCGGAAACGAAGATGTTTGTTTTCTAAACAAACTACTGTAGAAATGACGCCAATCTACTAAGTTGTACATCTTTTTAGATTATATTAACAAGGAAAGTTTGAACTTGCTGCAGTCAACCTTCTTAGTAGGAAAGCAAAGGATTACTAGAACCAAGCTAGCTTATTTCACACAGTAGAGCGTTCGGCAATGAAGATGTTTGCTTTCTAAACAAACTACTTTAGAAAGGAGGCGAATCAACTATCTTATACAACTTGATATATTACACAAACTTGGAAAGTTTGAATTTGCTGCACGAAAACTTCTTCGTAGGAAAGAAACTGATTTCTAGAACTGAAATGCATTTTTCACACAGTACAATACTTGGCAATGAAGGCGGTTGTTTTCTAAACAGAGCAGTTTAGAAATGAAGCGAAACTTGTAAGTTGTACATCTTCTTAGATTACACAAACTAGGAAAGTTTGAACTTGCTGAACTCAACCTTCTTTGTAGGAAAGCATCTGATTCCTAGAACCAAATCAGCATATTTCACATAGTACAATATTTGGCAATGAAGGAGTTTGTTTACAAAACAAAGTAGTTTAGAAATGAGGCTAATCTAATAAGTTGTACATCTTGTTAGATTACACAAAGAAAGAAAGTTTGAACTTCCTCCACTGAACCTTCTTCGTAGGAAAGCAACTGATTCCTAGAAACGAACTAGCTATTTTCACATAGTACAGGGTTCGGCAATGAAGATGTTTGTTTTCTAAACAAACTACTGAGGAAATGACGCCAATCTACTAACTTGTACATCTTTTCAGATTACATTAACAAGGAAAGTTTGAACTTGCTGCACTCAACCTTCTTCGTAGGGGAACAACGGATTCCTCGAACCGAACTAGCTCATTTCACACAATACAGTGTTCGGTGATGAAGATATTTGTTTTCTAAACAAAGTAGTTTAGAAATGAAGCGAAACTTGTCCGTTGTACATCTTCTTAGATTACACAAACAAGGAAAGTTTGAACTTGCTGCACTCAACCTTCTTCGTAAGAAAGCAACTGATTCCTAGAAGCGAACTAGCTTATGTCACACAGTACAGTGTTCGGTAATGAAGATGTTGGTTTTCTCAAGAAACTACTTTAGAAATGAGGTGAATCTATTAAGTTGTACATCTTTTTAGATTACATTAACAAGGAAAGTATGAACTTGTTGCACTCAACCATCTCAGTAGAAAAGCAACTGATTCCTAGAATGGAACTAGCTTATTTCACACATTACAGTATTTGGCAATGAAGATGTTTATTTTTGAAACAAAATAGTTCTGAAATGAAGGGAAACTTGTAAGGTGTACATCTTGTTAGATTACACAAACAGAGAAAGACTGAACTTGCTGCACTAAACCTTCTACGTAGGAAAACAACTGATTCCTAGACCGAACTAGCTTATTTCACAGAGTACAGTGTTCGGCAATGAAGATGTTTGTTTTCTAAACAAGCTACTGTAGCAATGAGGCCAAGCTACTAAGTTGTACGTCCTTTTAGATTACATTAACAAGGAAAGTATCAACTTGTTGCACTCAACCTTCTTTGTAGGAAAGCAACTGATTCCTAGACCGAACTAGCATATTTCACAGAGTACAGTGTTCGGCAATGAAGATGTTTGTTTTCTCAACAAACTACTTTAGAAATGAGGTGAATCTATTAAGTTTTATATCTTTTTAGATTACATTAACAAGGAAAGTATGAACTTGTTGCACTCAACCATCTCCGTAGAAAAGCAACTGATTCCTAGAATGGAACTAGCTTATTTCACACATTACAGTATTTGGCAATGAAGATGTTTGTTTTCTAAACAAAATAGTTTAGAAACGAAGGGAAACTTGTAAGGTGTACATCTTGGTAGATTATACAAACAGGGAAATTTTGAACTTGCTGCACTCAACCTTCTTCGTAGGAAAGCAACTGATTCCTAGACCGAACTAGCTTATTTCACAGAGTACAGTGTTCGGCAATGAAGATGTTTGTTTTCTAATCAATCTATTGTAGAAATGAGGCCAAGCTACTAAGTTGTACATCTTTTTAGATTACATTAACAAGGAAAGTTTGAACTTGTTGCACTCAACCTTCTGCATAGGAAAGCAACTGCTTCCTAGACCGAACTACCTTATTTCACACAGTATCGGGTTCAGTAGTGAACATGGTTGTTTTGTAAACAAGCTACTGTAGAAATGAGGTGAATCTAATAACTTGTACATCGTGTTAGACTACACGAACTAGGAAAGTTTGAACTTGCTGCACTCAACCTTCTTCGTAGGAAAACAACTGATTCCTCGAACCGAAATAGCTTATTTCACACAGTACAGTGTTCGACGATGAAGATGTTTGTTTTCAAACAACGTAGTTTAGAAATGAAGCGAAACTTGTAAGTTGTACATCTTGTTAGTTTATAAAAAGAATGAAAGTTTGAACTTGCTCACTCAACCTTCTTCGTAGGAAATCATCTGATTCCTAAAAACGAACTAGCTAATTTCACACAGTATAGGGTTCGGCAATGAAGATGTTTGTTTTCTAAACAAACAACTGTAGAAATGATGCCAGTCTACTAAGTTGTACATCTTTTTAGATTACACTAACAAGGAAAGATTGAACTTGCTACACTCATCCTTCTTCGTAGGAAAGCAACTGATTCCTAAAACTGAAATACATTATTTCACACAGTACAGCGTTCAGCAATGATGATGTTTGTTTTCTAAAAAAAGTAGTTTGGAAATGAAGTGAAGCTTGCAAGTTGTACATTGTGTTAGGTTACACAAACAAGGAATGTTTGAACTTGCTGCACTCAACCTTCTTCATAGCAAAGTAACTGATTCCTAGAACAGAAACAGCTTATTTCACACAGTACAATATTTGGCAATGATAGTGTTTGTTTCCTAAACAAAGTAGCTTACAAATGAAGCGAAACCTGTAAGTTGTACTTCCTGTTACATTACAAAAACAAGGAAAGTTTGACCTTGATGCACTCAACCGTCTTCGTAGGAAAACAAGTGAATACTAGAACCGAACTAGCTTATTTCACACAGTATAGTGTTCGGCAATGAAGATGTTTGTTTTTTAAACAATCTACTGTAGAAAAGAGGCCAATCTACTAAGTTCTACAACTTTTTGGATTACATTAACAAGGAAAGTTTGAACTTGTCACACTCAACCTTCTTCGTAGGAAAGCAACTGATTCCTAGATTGAACTAGCTTATTTCACACAGTATAAGGTTCGGAAATGAAGATGTTTGTTTTCTAAACAAACTACTTTTGAAATGAGGCGAATCAACTAACTTATATATCTCGTTAGATTACACAAACTAATAAAGTTTGAACTTGCTGCACTCAACCTTCTTTGTAGGAAAGCAACTTATACCAAGAACCGAACTAGCTGATTCACACAGCGCAGTATTCTGGAATGAAGATGTTTGTTTTCTAAACAACTTAGTGTAGAAATGAGGCCATTCTACTATGTTGTACATCTTTTTAGATCACATTAACAAGGAAAGTTTGAACTTATTGCACTCAACCTTCTTCCTAGGAAAGCAACTGATTCCTAGACCGAACTAGCTCATTTCACACAGTATAGGCTTCGGCAATGAAGATGTTTGTTTTATAAACAAGCTACTTTAGAAATGAGGCAAATCAACTAACTCATACATCTCGTTAGATTGCACAAACAAGGAAAGTTTGAACTAGCTGCACACAACCTTCTTCATAGGAAATCAACTAATTCCTAGAAACGAACTAGCTTATTTCACACAGTATAGTGTTTGGCAATGAAGATGTTTGTTTTCTAAACAATTTACTTTAGAAATGAGGCAAATCTACTAAGTTGTACACCTTTTATATTACATTAACGAGGAAAGTTTGTACTTGTTACAGTCAACCTTCTTCGTAGGAAAGCACCTGATTCCTAGACTAAACTAGCTTATTTCACACAGTATGGGGTTCGGCAATGAAGATGTTTGTTTTCTAAACAAACTACTTTAGAAAGGAGGCGAATCAACTAACTCATACATCTTGTTAGATTACACAAACTAGGAAATTTTGAACTTGCTGCACTCAACCTTCTTCGTAGGAAAGCAAATGATTCCTAGACCGAACTAGCTTATTTCACTCAGTATATGGTTCGGCAATGAAGATGTTTGTTTTCTAAACAAACTACTTTGGAAATGAGGAGAATCACCTAAATTATACATGTTGTTAGATTACACAAACTAGGAAAGTTTGAACTTGCCTCACTCAACCTTCATCGTAGGAAAGCAACTCATTCCTAGAACTGAAACAGCTTATTTTACACAGTACAATATTTGGTAATGAAGGTGTTTGTTTTCTAAACAAAGCACTTTAGAAATGGGGCGAATCTAATAAGTTGTACATCTTATTAGATTACACAAACAAGGGAAGTTTGAACTTGCTGCACTCAACCTTGTTCGTAGGAAAACAACTGATTCCTACAAACAAACTAGCTATTTTCACACAGTAAAGGATTCGGTAATGAAGATGTTTGTTTTCTACACAAAGTACTGTGGAAACGACGGCAATCTACTATGACGTACATTTTTTTTAGATTACATTAACAAGGAAAGTTTGAACTTGCTGCACTCAACATTCTTCGTAGGAAAGCAACTGATTCCTAGAATCTAACTACCTTATTTCACACACCACAGTGTTTGGCAATGAAGATGTTTGTTTTCTAAACAAAGTAGTTTAGAAATGAAGCGAAACTTGTAAGTTGTACATCTTATTAGATATCACAAATAAGGCACGTTTGAACTTGCTGCACTCAAACTTCTTCGTAGGAAAGCAACTGATTCATAGAACCGAAATAGCTCATTTCACACAGTACAGAGTTCAGTAATGATCATGTTTGTTTTCTAAACAAAGTAGTTTGGAAATGAAGCGAAGCTTGTAAGTTGTACATCTTGTTAGGTTACACAAACAAGGAATGGTTGAACTTGCTGCACTCAACCTTCTTCTTAGCAATGCAAGTGATTCCTAGAACAGAAACAGCTTATTTCACACAGTACAATATTTGGAAATGAAGGTGTTTGTTTTCTAAACAAAGTAGTTTAGAAATGAAGTGAAACATCTAAGTTTTACATCTTGTTACTTTACACAAACAAGGAAAGTTTGACCTTGATACACTCAACTTTCTTCGTAGGAAAGCAACTGAATACTAGAACCGAACTAGCTTATTAAACACAGTATAGTGTTCGGCAATGAAGATGTTTGTTCTCTAAACAAACTACTGTAGAAATGATTGCAATCTACTAAGTTGTACGTCTTTTTAATTACATTAACAAGGAAAGTTTGAACTTATTGCACTCAACCTTCTTCGTAGGAAAGCAACTGATTCCTAGTCCGAACTAGCTTATTTCACACAGTATAGGCTTCGGCAATGAAGATGTTTGCTTTATAAACAACCTACTTTAGAAATGAGGCAAATCAGCTAACTCATACATCTTGTTAGATTACACAAACAAGGAAAGTTTGAACTTGCTGCACAAAAACTTTATAGGAAATCATCTGATTCATACAAACGAACTGGCTTATTTCACACAGTATAGTGTTCGGCAATGAAGATGTTTGTTTTTTAAACAACCTACTTTAGAAATGAAGCAAATCTACTAAGTTGTACATCTTTTTAGATTACATTAACAAGGAAAGTTTGAACTTGTTGCACTCAACTTTCTTCATAGGAAAGCACCTGATTCGTAGACCGAACTAGCTTATTTCACACAGTATGGGGTTCGGCAATGATGATGTTTGTTTTCTAAACAAACTACTTTAGAAAGGAGGCGAATCAACTAACTCATACATCTTGTTAGATTACACAAACTAGGAAAGTTTGAACTTGCTGCACTCAACCTTCTTTGTAGGAAATCAACTGATTCCTAGACCAAACTAGCTTATTTCACACAGTATAGGGTTCAGAAATGAAGATGTTTGTTTTCTAAACAAACTACTTTAGAAATGAGGCGAATCTACTAACTTATACATCTTGCCACATTATACAAACTAGGAAAGTTTGAACTTGCTGCACTCCACATTCTTCGTAGGAAAGCAACGGATATATAGAATCGAAACAGCTCATTTCACACAGTGCAATATTTGGCAATAAAGGAGTTTGTTTTCTAAACAAAATAGTTTAGAAATGAAGCAAAACTTGTAAGTTGTACATCTTGGTAGATTACACAAAGAAGAAAATTTGAACTTACTGCTCTCAACCTTCTTCGTAGGAAAGCAACTGATTCCTAGAACCAAACTAGCTTATTTCACACATTACAGTATTTGGCAATGAAGGTGTTTGTTTTCCAAACAAAGTAGTTTAGAAATGAAACGAAACTTGTAAGTTGTACATCTTCTTAGGTTACACAAACAAGGAATGTTTGAACTTGCTGCACTCAAGCATCTCCGTAGAAAAGAAACTGATTCCTAGAACCGAAATAGGTTATTTCACACAGTACAGTGTTCGGCAATGAAGATGTTTGTTTTCTAAACAAACTACTTTAGAAATGAGGAGAATCTACTAACTTATACATCTGGTTAGAATACACAAACTAGGAAAGTTTGAACTTGCTGCACACAACATTCTTTGTAGAAAAGCAACTGATTCCTAGAACCGAAACACCTTATTTCACACAGTACAGTGTTCATCAATGAAGATGTTTGTTTTCGCAAAAAACTAATTTAGAAATGAGGTGAATCTATTAAGTTGTACATCTTTTTACATTACATTAACAAGGTAAGTTTGAACTTGTTGCAGTCAATCATCTCCGTAGAAAAGTACCAGATTCCTAGAACGAACTAGCTTATTTCACATACTACAGTGTTCGGCAATGAAGATGTTTGTTTTCTAAACAAAGTAGTTTAGAAATGAAGCGAAACTTGTACATTGTACATCTTGTTAGATTACACAAACAAGGAAAGTTTGAACCTGCTGCACTCAACCTTGTTCGTAGGAAACCAACTGATTCCTAGAAACGACCTAGCTATTTTCACACAGTACAGGGTTCGACAATGAAGATGTTTCTGTTCTAAACAAACTACTGTAGAAAAGATGACAATCTACTATGTTGTACATCTTGTTAAATTACACAAATAAGGAAAGTTTGAACTTCCTGCACTCGACCTTCTTCACAGGAATGCAACTGATTCCTAGAACCAAAACAGCTTATTTCACACAGTACAATATTTGGCAATGAAGGTGTTCGTTTTGTACACAAAGTAGTTTAGAAATGAGGCGAATCTAATAAGTTGTACATCTTGTTAGATTACACAAACAAGGAAAGTTTGAACTTGCTGAACTCAACCTACTTCGTAGGAAAGCAACTGATTCCTTGAAACAAACTAGCTATTTTCACACAGTACAGGATTCGGCAATGAAGATGCTTGTTTTCTAAATAAACTACTGTAGAAATGACGCCAATCTACTAAGTTGTACATATGTTCAGATTACATTAACAAGGAAAGTTTGAACTTACTGCACCCAACCTTCTTCGTAGGAAAGCTACTGATTCCTAGAACCGAACTAGCTTATTTTCACACAGTACAGTGTTCGGCGATGAAGATGTTTGTTTTCTAAACAAAGTAGTTTAGAAATGAAGTGAAAGTTGTAAGTTGTACTTCTTGTTAGATTACACAAACAAGGAAAGTTTGAACTTGTTGCACTCAACCTTCTTCGTAGGAATGCAACTGATTCCTTGAACCGAACTAGCTTATTTCACACAGTACAGCGTTCGGCAATGAAGATGTTTGTTTTCTAAACAAAATAGTTTTGAAATGAAGTGGAACTTGTAAGTTGTACATCTTGTTAGATTACACAAACAAGGAACGTTTGAACTTGCTTCACTCAACCATCTTCGTAGGAAAGCAACTGATTCCTAGAACCGAAGTAGCTTATTTCACACAGTACAGTGTTCAGCAATGAAGATGTTTGTTTTCTCAACAAACTACTTTAGAAATGAGGTGAATCTTTTAAGTTGTACATCTTTTTAGATTGCATTAACAAGGAAAGTTTGAACTTGCTACATCCAACCATCTCAGTAGAAAACCAAATGATTCCTAGAACTGAAGTAGCTTATTTCACACAGTACATTGGTCAGAAATGAAGATGCTTGTTTTCTAAACAAAGTAGTTTAGAAATGAATCGAAACCTGTAAGTTGTACATCTTTTTAGATTACACAAACAAGGAAAGTTTGAACTTGCCACACTCAATTTTAATCGTATGAAAGCAACTGATTCCTAGATCCGAATTAGCTTATTTCACACATTACAGAATTTGGCAATGAAGGTGTTTGATTTCCAAACAAAGTAGTTTAGAAATGAAACGAAACTTGTAAGTTGTACATCGTCAGGTTACACAAACAAGGAAACTTTGAACTAGCTGCACTAAAACATCTCCGTAGAAAAGAAACTGAATCCTAGTACCGAAATAGCTTATTTCACACAGAACAGTGTTCGGAAATGAAGATGTTTGTTTTCTAAAGAAAGAAGTTGAGAAATGAAGCGAAACTTGTAAGTTGTACATCTTCTTAGATTGTACAAACAACGAAAGTTTAAACTTGCTGCACTCAACCTTCTTCGTAGCAAAACAACTGATTCCTAGAAACGAACTAGCTTATTTCACACAGCACAGCATTCAGCAATGAAGATGTTTGTTTTCTAAAAAAAGTAGTTTAGAAATGAATCAGAACTTGTAAGTTGTAAATCTTGATAGATTGCACAAACAAGGAACGTTTGAACTTCCTACATTCAACCATCTTCATAGGAATGCAACTGATTCCTAGAACCGAAGTAGCATATTTCACACAGTACAGTGTTCGGCAATGAAGATGTTTGTTTTCTAAACAAACTACTGTAGAAATGACGCCAAGCTACTAAGTTGTACATATTTTTAGATTACATTAACAAGGAAAGTTAGAACTTGGTGCACTTAACCTTCTTCATAGGAAAGCAACTGTTTCCTAGAACCGAACTAGCTTATTTCAAACACTACAGCATTTGGCAATGAAGATGTTTGTTTTCTAAACAAAGTAGTTTAGAAATGAAGCCAAACTTGTAAAGTGTACATCTTGTTAGATTACACAAACAAGGAAAGTTTGAACTTGCTGCACTCAACCTTCTTTGTAGGAATGCAACTGATTCCTAGAACCGAAATAGCTTATTACACACAGTACAGCATTTGGGAATGAAGATGTTTGTTTTCTAAACAAACTACTTTAGAAATGGGGCGAATCAACTAACTTATACATCTTGTTAGATTACACAAACTAGGAAAGTTTGAACTTGCTGCACTCAACCTTCTTCGCAGGAAAGCAACTGATTCCTAGAACCAAAACAGCTTATTTCACACAGTACAATATTTGGCAATGAAGGTGTTTTTTTTCTAAACAAAGTAGTTCAGTCATGAGGCAAATCTAATAAGTTGTACATCTTGTTAGATTATACAAACAAGGAAAGTTTGAACTTGCTGCACTCAACCTTCTTCATAGGAAAGCAACTGATTCCTACAAACGAACTAGCTATTTTCACACAGTACAGGGTTCGGCAATGAAGATGTTTGTTTTCTAAAAAACTACTGTAGAAATGACGCCAATATACTAAGTTTTATATCTTTTTTTGATTAAATTAACAAGGAAAGTTTGAACTTGCTGCACTCAACCTTCTTCGTAGGAAAACTACTGATTCCTCGAACCAAACTAAATTATTACAAACAGCACAGTGTTCGGCAATGAAGATGTTTGTTCTCTAAACAAACTACTGTAGAAATGATGGCAATATACTAAGTTGTACATCTTTTTAAATTACATTAACAAGGAAAGTTTGAACTTGCTGCATTCAACCTTCTTCGTAGGAAAGCAACTGATTCCAAGAACCAAACCAGCTTATTCACACAGTATAGTATTCGGGAATGAAGATGTTTGTTTTCTTAACACCCTACTGTAGAAATGAGGCCATTATACTAAGTTGTACATCTTTTTAGATTACATTAACAAGGAAAGTTTGAACTTGTTGCACTCAAGCTTCTTCATAAGAAAGCAACTGATTCCTAGACCGAACTAGCTTATTTCACACAGTAAAGGGTTTGGAAATGAAGATGTTTGTTTTCTAAAGAAACTACTTTAGAAATCAGGCAAATCACCTAACTTATGCATTGTGTTAGATTACACAAACTAGGAAAGTTTAAACTTGCTGCGCTCAACCTTGTTCGTAGAAAACAACTGATTCCTACAAGCGAACTAGCTATTTTCACACAGAAAAGCATTCGGCAATGAAAATGTTTGTTTTCTATACAAACTACTGTAGAAATAACGGGAATCTACTAAGTTGTACATTTTTTTAGATTACATTAACAAGGAAAGTTTGATCTTGCTGCAGTCAACCTTCTTCGTAAGAAAGCACCTGATTACTAGAACCTAACTACCTTATTTCACACACTACAGTGTTTCGCAATGAAGATGTTTGTTTTCTAAACAAAGTATTTCAGACATGAAGCAAAACTTGTAAGTTGAACATCTTGTTAGATTTTACAAACAAGGAAATTTTGAATTTGCTGCACTCAACCTTCTTCGTAGGGGAAGCAACTGATTCCTAGAACTGAACTAGGTTATTTCACACAGTACAGTGTTTGGCAATGAAGGTGTTTGTTTAATAAACAAATTACTTTAGAAATAAGGCCCATCTACTAAGTTGTACATCTTGTTAGATTACATTAAAAAGTAAAGTTTGAACTTGTTGCACTCAACCTTGTTCTTAGGAAAGAAAATGATTCGTATAACCGAACTAGCTTATTTCACACAGTATAGGGTTCGGAAATGAAGATGTTTGTTTTCTAAACAAACTACTTTAGAAATGAGGAGATTATACTAATTTAAACCTCTTGTTAGATTACAAAACTAGGAAAGTTTGAATTTGCTGGACTCAACCTTCTTTGTAGGAAAGCAAATGATTCCTAGAACCGAAAAAGCTTATTTCACACAGTACAATATTTGGTAATGAAGGTGTTTGTTTTCTAAACAATTCACTTTAAAAATGAGGCGAATCTAATATGTTGTACATATTATTAGATTACACAAACAAGGAAAGTTTGAACTTCCTGCAGTCAACCTTATTCGTAGAAAGGGAAAACAACTGATTCCTACAAACGAACTAGCTATTTTCACACAGTAAAGGATTCGGCAATGAAGATGTTTGTTTTCTACACAAACAACTGTAAAAATGATGGCAATCTATTATGTCGTAGATTTTTTTAGATTACATTAACAAGGAAAGTTTGAACTTGCTGCACTCAACCTTCTTTGTAGGAAAGCAACTGATTCCTATAACCAAACTAGCTTATTTCACACACTACAGTGTTTGGCAATGAAGATTTTTGTTTTCTAAACAAAGTAGTTTAGAAATGAAGCTAAACTTGTACGTTGTACATCTTGTTAGATTTCACAAACAAGGAAAGTTTGAACTTGCTGCACTCAAACTACTTCATAGGAAAGCAACTGATTCTAAAACAGAACTAGCTTATTTTCACACAGTACAGTGTTTGGCAATGAAGATGTTTGTTTTCTAAACAATTTACTTTAGAAATGAGGCCAATCTACTAAGTTGTACATCTTTTAGATTACATTAAGAAGGAAAGTTTGAACTTGTTGCACCCAACCTTCTTCGTAGGAAAGCAAATGATTTCTAGAACCGAACTAGCTTATTTTCACACAGTACAGTGTTCCACAATGAAGATGTTTGTTTTCTAAACAAAGTAGTTTAGAAATGAGGACAATATTGTAAGTTGTACTTCTTGTTAGATTACACAAACAAGGAAAGTTTGAACTTGTTGCACTCAACCTTCTTTGTAGGAATGCAACTGATTCCTTGAACCGAACTAGCTTATTTCACACAGTACAGTATTTGGCAATGAAGATGTTTGTTTTCTAAACAAAATAGTTTTGAAATGAAGTGGAACTTGTAAGTTGTACATCTTGTTAGATTACACAAACAAGGAACGTTTGAACTTGCTTCACTCAACCATCTTTGTAGGAAAGCAACTGATTCCTAGAACCGAACTAGCTTATTTCACACAGTACAGTGTTCAGCAATGAAGATGTTTGTTTTCTCAAAGAAACTACTTTAGAAATGAGGTGAATCTTTTAAGTTGTACATCTTTTTAGATTGCATTAACAAGGAAAGTTTGAACTTGCTACATCCAACCATCTCAGTAGAAAACCAAATGATTCCTAGAACTGAAGTAGCTTATTTCACACAGTACATTGTTTGAAATGAAGATGCTTGTTTTCTAAACAAAGTAGTTTAGAAATGAATCAAAACCTGTAAGTTGTACATCTTTTTAGATTACACAAACAAGGAAAGTTTGAACTTGCCACACTCAATTTTAATCGTATGAAAGCAACTGATTCCTAGATCCGAACTAGCTTATTTCACACAGTACAGAATTTGGCAATGAAGGTGTTTGATTTCCAAACAAAGTAGTTTAGAAATGAAACTAACTTGTAAGTTGTACATTTTTAGGTTACACAAACAAGGAAACTTTGAACTAGCTGCACTAAAACATCTCCGTAGAAAAGAAACTGAATCCTAGTACCGAAATAGCTTATTTCACACAGAACAGTGTTTGAAATGAAGATGTTTGTTTTCTAAAGAAACTACCTGAGAAATGAAGCGAAAATCAACTAAGTTGTACATCTTGTTAGATTGTACAAACAACGACAGTTTAAACTTGCTGCACTCAACCTTCTTCGTAGAAAACAACTGATTCCTAGAAACGAAAACAGCTTATTTCACACAGCACAGCATTCAGCAATGAAGATGTTTGTTTTCTAAAAAAAGTAGTTTAGAAATGAATCAGAACTTGTAAGTTGTAAATCTTGATAGATTGCACAAACAAGGAACGTTTGAACTTCCTGCATTCAACCATCTTCATAGGAATGCAACTGATTCCTAGAACCAAAGTAGCATATTTCACACAGTACAGTGTTCGGCAATGAAGATGTTTGTTTTCTAAACAAACTACTGTAGAAATGACGCTAATCTACTAAGTTGTACATATTTTTAGATTACATTAACAAGGAAAGTTAGAACTTGGTGCACTCAACCTTCTTCATAGGAAAGCAACTGTTTCCTAGAACCGAACTAGCTTATTTCAAACACTACAGCATTTGGCAATGAAGATGTTTGTTTTCTAAACAAAGTAGTTTAGAAATGAAGCCAAACAACTAAAGTGTACATCTTGTTAGATTACACAAACAAGGAAAGTTTGAACTTGCTGCACTCAACCTTCTTTGTAGGAATGCAACTGATTCCTAGAACCGAAATAGCTTATTACACACAGTACAGCATTTGGGAATGAAGATGTTTGTTTTCTAAACAAACTACTTTAGAAATGAGGCCAATCAACTAACTTGTACATCTTGTTAGATTACACAAACTAGGAAAGTTTGAACTTGCTGCACTCAACCTTCTTCGTGGAAAAGCAACTGATTCCTAGAACCAAAACAGCTTATTTCACACAGTACAATATTTGGCAATGAAGGTGTTTTTTTTCTAAACAAAGTAGTTCAGTCATGAGGCAAATCTAATAAGTTGTACATCTTGTTAGATTATACAAACAAGGAAAGTTTGAACTTGCTGCACTCAACCTTCTTCATAGGAAAGCAACTGATTCCTACAAACGAACTAGCTATTTTCACACAGTACAGGGTTCGGCAATGAAGATGTTTGTTTTCTAAAAACTACTGTAGAAATGACGCCAATATACTAAGTTTTATATCTTTTTTTGATTAAATTAACAAGGAAAGTTTGAACTTGCTGCACTCAACCTTCTTCGTAGGAAAACTACTGATTCCTCGAACCAAACTAAATTATTACAAACAGCACAGTGTTCGGCAATGAAGATGTTTGTTCTCTAAACAAACTACTGTAGAAATGATGGCAATATACTAAGTTGTACATCTTTTTAAATTACATTAACAAGGAAAGTTTGAACTTGCTGCATTCAACCTTCTTCGTAGGAAAGCAACTGATTCCAAGAACCAAACCAGCTTATTCACACAGTATAGTATTCGGGAATGAAGATGTTTGTTTTCTTAACACCCTACTGTAGAAATGAGGCCATTATACTAAGTTGTACATCTTTTTAGATTACATTAACAAGGAAAGTTTGAACTTGTTGCACTCAAGCTTCTTCATAAGAAAGCAACTGATTCCTAGACCGAACTAGCTTATTTCACACAGTAAAGGGTTTGGAAATGAAGATGTTTGTTTTCTAAAGAAACTACTTTAGAAATCAGGCAAATCACCTAACTTATGCATTGTGTTAGATTACACAAACTAGGAAAGTTTAAACTTGCTGCGCTCAACCTTGTTCGTAGAAAACAACTGATTCCTACAAGCGAACTAGCTATTTTCACACAGAAAAGCATTCGGCAATGAAAATGTTTGTTTTCTATACAAACTACTGTAGAAATAACGGGAATCTACTAAGTTGTACATTTTTTTAGATTACATTAACAAGGAAAGTTTGATCTTGCTGCAGTCAACCTTCTTCGTAAGAAAGCACCTGATTACTAGAACCTAACTACCTTATTTCACACACTACAGTGTTTCGCAATGAAGATGTTTGTTTTCTAAACAAAGTATTTCAGACATGAAGCGAAACTTGTAAGTTGAACATCTTGTTAGATTTTACAAACAAGGAAATTTTGAATTTGCTGCACTCAACCTTCTTCGTAGGGAAGCAACTGATTCCTAGAACTGAACTAGGTTATTTCACACAGTACAGTGTTTGGCAATGAAGGTGTTTGTTTAATAAACAAATTACTTTAGAAATAAGGCCCATCTACTAAGTTGTACATCTTGTTAGATTACATTAAAAAGTAAAGTTTGAACTTGTTGCACTCAACCTTGTTCTTAGGAAAGAAAATGATTCGTATAACCGAACTAGCTTATTTCACACAGTATAGGGTTCGGAAATGAAGATGTTTGTTTTCTAAACAAACTACTTTAGAAATGAGGAGATTATACTAATTTAAACCTCTTGTTAGATTACAAAAACTAGGAAAGTTTGAATTTGCTGGACTCAACCTTCTACGTAGGAAAGCAAATGATTCCTAGAACCGAAAAAGCTTATTTCACACAGTACAATATTTGGTAATGAAGGTGTTTGTTTTCTAAACAATTCACTTTAAAAATGAGGCGAATCTAATATGTTGTACATATTATTAGATTACACAAACAAGGAAAGTTTGAACTTCCTGCCCTCAACCTTATTCGTAGGAAAACAACTGATTCCTACAAACGAACTAGCTATTTTCACACAGTAAAGGATTCGGCAATGAAGATGTTTGTTTTCTACACAAACAACTGTAAAAATGATGGCAATCTATTATGTCGTAGATTTTTTTTTAGATTACATTAACAAGGAAAGTTTGAACTTGCTGCACTCAACCTTCTTTGTAGGAAAGCAACTGATTCCTATAACCTAACTAGCTTATTTCACACACTACAGTGTTTGGCAATGAAGATTTTTGTTTTCTAAACAAAGTAGTTTAGAAATGAAGCTAAACTTGTACGTTGTACATCTTGTTAGATTTCACAAACAAGGAAAGTTTGAACTTGCTGCACTCAAACTACTTCATAGGAAAGCAACTGATTCTAAAACAGAACTAGCTTATTTCACACAGTACAGTGTTTGGCAATGAAGATGTTTGTTTTCTAAACAATTTACTTTAGAAATGAGGCCAATCTACTAAGTTGTACATCTTTTTAGATTACATTAAGAAGGAAAGTTTGAACTTGTTGCACTCAACCTTCTTCGTAGGAAAGCAAATGATTTCTAGAACCGAACTAGCTTATTTCACACAGTATAGGGTTCCACAATGAAGATGTTTGTTTTCGAAACAAACTACTTTAGAAATGAGGACAATATACTAACTTAAACCTCTTGTTATATTACACAAACTATGAAAGTTTGAACTTGGTGGACTCAACCTTCTTTGTAGGAAAGCAACTGATTCCTAGAACCGAAAAAGCTTATTTCACCCAGTACGGTATTTGGCAAGGAAGGTGTTTGTTTTCTAAAAAAAAGTAGTTTAGAAATGAGGCAAATCTAGTAAGTTGTACATCTTGTTAGATTATCAAAGAAGGAAAGTTTGAACTTGCTGCACTCAACCTTCTTTGTAGGAAAGCAACTGATTCCTAGAAACGAACTAGATATTTTCACACAGTACAGGGTTCGGCAATGGAGATGTTTGTATTCAAAAGAAACTACTGCAGAAATGATGCCAATATTCCAAGTTATACATCTTTCTCGATTACATTAACAAGGAAAGTTTGAATTTGCTGTTCACAACCTTCTTCGTAGGAAAGCAATTGATTCCTAGAACCGAACTACCTTATTTCACACATTACAGTGTTTGGCAATGAAGATGTTTCTTTTTTAAACAAAGTTGTTTAGAAAGTAAGCAAAACTTGTAAGTTGTACATCTTCTTAGATTACACACACAAGGAATGTTTGAACTTGCGGCACTCAACCTTCTTCGTAGGAAAGCAACTGATTCCTAGAACTGAACTAGCTTATTTCACACAGTACAGTGTTCGGTTATGAAGATGTTTGTTTTCTAAACAAACTACTTTAGAAATAATGCCAATCTACTAAGTTGTACATATTTTTAGATTACATTCACAAGGAAAGTTTGAACTTGCTGCACTCAACCTTCTTCGTAGGAAAGCAACGGATTCTTAGACCGAACTAGCTTATTTCACACAATACAGTGTTTGGCAATTAAGATGTTTGTTTTCTAAACAAACTACCTTAGAAATGTGGAGAATCAACTAACTTATACATCTTGTTAGATTACACAAACTAGGGAAGTTAGAACTTGCTGCACTCAACCTTCTTCGCAAGAAAGCAACTGATTCCTAGAACCAAAACAGCTTATTTCACACAGTACAATATTTGGCAATGAAGGTGTTTGTGTTCTAAGCAAAGTAGTTTAGAAATGACGCAAATCTAATAAGTTGTACATCTTGTTAGATTACGCAAACAAGGAAAGTTTGAACTTGCTGCACTCAACCTTCTTCGTAGGAAAGCAACTGATTCCGAGAACCAAAGTGGCTTATTTCACACTACAGTGTTCGGCAATGAAGATGTTTGTTTGTTAAACAAACTACTGTGGAAATGTGGCTAATCTGCTAGGCTGAACATCTTTTTAGATTACATTAACAAGGAAAGTTTGAACTTGTTGCACTCAACCTTCTATGTAGGAAAGCAGCTGATTCCTAGACCGAACTAGCTTCTTTCACACAGTATAGGGTTCGGAAATGAAGATGTTTGTTTTCTAAACAAACTACTTTAGAAATGAGGCGAATCAACTATCTTATACATCTTGTTAGATTACACAAACTAGGAAAGTTTGAACTTGCTGCACTCAACCTTCTTCATAGGAAAGCAACTGATTCCTAGAACCGAACTACCTTATTTCACACAGTACAGTGTACGGCAATGAAGATGTTTGTTTTCTAAACAAACTACTGTAGAAATGAGGCCAATCTACTAAGTTGTACATCTTTTTACATTACATTTACAAGGTAAGTTTGAACTTGTTGCACTCAATCATCTCCGTAGAAAAGCAAATGATTCCTAGATCCGAACTAGCTTATTTCACATACTTCAGTGTTTGGCAACGAAGATGTTTGTTTTCTAAACAAAGTAGTTTATAAATGAAGAGAAACTTGTGCATTGTATATCTTGTTAGATTACACTTGCTGCACTCAACCTTCTTAGTAGGAAAGCTACTGATTCCTAGAACCGAAATAGTTTATTTCACACAGTACAGTGTTCGGTAATGAAGATGTTTGTTTTCTAAACAATCTACTGTAGAAATGAGGCACCTCTACTACGGTGTACATCTTTTTAGATTACATTAACAAGGAAAGTTTGAACTTGTTGCAGTCAACCTTCTGCGTAGGAAAGCAAATGATTCCTAGAACCGAACTAGCTTATTGAACAAGGTATAGGGTTCGGGAATAAAGATGTTTGTTTTCTAAACAAACTACTTTAGAATACAGGCGAATCTACTAACTTATACATTTTGTTAGATTACACAAATTAGGAAAGTTTGAACTTGGTGCACTCAACCTTCTTTGTCGGAGAGCAACGGATTCCTAGAACCAAAACAGGTTATTTCACACAGTACAATATTTGGCAATGAAGGTGTTTGTTTTCTAAAGAAAGTAGTTTACACATGAGGCGAATTTAATATGTTGTACATCTTGTTAGATGTTTGATTTCTAAACAAAGTCGTTTAGAAATGAAGTGAAAGTTGTACATTGTACATCTTGTTAGATTATACAACCAAGGAAAGTTTGAACCAGCTGCACTCAACCTTCTTTGTAGGAGAGCAACTGATTCCTAGAAACGACCTAGCTATTTTCACACAGTAAAGGGTTCGGCAATGAAGATGTTTGTTTTCTAAACAAACTACAGTAGAAATGATGACCATCTACTATGTTGTACATCTTGTTAGATTAAACAAACTAGGAAAGTTTGAACTTGCTGCACTCGACATTCTTCGCAGGAATGCAACTGATTCCTAGAATCAAAACAGCTTATTTAACACAGTACAATATTTGGCAATGAAGGTGTTTGTTTTCTAAAGAAAGTAGTTTAGAAATGAGGTGAATCTAATAAGTTGTACATCTTGTTAGACTACACAAACAAGGAAAGTTTGAACTTGCTGTGCTCAACCTTCTTAGTAGGAAAGCAACTGATTCTTTGAAACGAACTAGCTATTTTCACAGAGTACAGGGTTCGGCAATGAACATGCTTGTTTTCTAAACAAACTCCTGTAGAAATGACGCCAATCTACTAAGTTGTACATATTTTTAGATTACATTAATAAGGAAAGTTTGAACTTGCTGCACTCAACCTTCTTCGTAAGAAAGCAACTGATTCCTAGAACCGAACTAGCTTATTTCACACAGTACAGCATTTGGCAATGAAGATGTTTGTTTTCTAAACAAAGTAGTTTAGAAATGAATCGAAACCTGTAAGTTGTACATCTTGTTAGATTACACAAACAAGGAAAGTTTGACCTTGCTACACTCAGTTTTCCTCGTAGGAAAGCAACTGATTCCTAGATCGGAACTAGCTTATTTCATACATTACAGTATTTGGCAATGAAGGTGTTTGTTTTCCGTACAAAGTAGTTTAGAAATGAAACGAAACTTGTAAGTTGTACATCGTCAGGTTACACAAACAAGGAAAGTTTGAACTAGCCGCATATAACATCTCCGTAGAAAAGAAACTGAATCCTAGTACCGAACTAGCTTATTTCACACAGAACAGTGTTCGGAAATGAAGATGTTTGTCTTCTAAACAAAGAAGGTGAGAAATGAAGAGAAAATTGTAAGTTGTACAACTTCTTAGATTGTACAAACAACGAAAGTTTAAACTTGCTACACTCAACCTTCTTCGTAGCAAAGCAACTGATTCCTAGAACCGAACTAGCTTATTTCACACAGCACAGCATTCAGCAATGAAGATGTTTGTTTTCTAAGCAAAGTAGTTTAGAAATGAAGCGGAACCTGTAAGTTGTAAATCTGGTTAGATTGCAAAAACAAGGAACCTTTGACCTTGCTGCATTCAACAATCTTCGTAGGAAAGCAACTGATTCCTAGAAATGAAGTAGCTTATTTCACACAGTACAGTGTTCGGCCATGAAGATGTTTATTTTCTAAACAAACTACTGTAGAAATGATGCCAATATACTAAGTTGTAAATATTTTTAGATTACATTAACAAGGAAAGTTATAACTTGCTGCACTCAACTTTCTTCATAGGAAAGCAACTGATTCCTAAAACCGAACTAGCTTATTTCACACAGTACAGCATTTGGCAATGAAGATGTCTGTTTTCTAAACAAATTAGTTTAGAAATGAAGCGAAACTTGTAAATTGTACATCTTGTTAGATTGCATAAACAAGGAAAGTTTGAACTTGCTGCACTCAACCTTCTTCGTAGGAATGCAACTGATTCCTAGAACCGAATTAGCTTATTTCGCACAGTACAGCATTTGGCAATGAAGATGTTTGTTTTCTAAACAAACTACTTTAGAAATGGGGCTAATCAACTAACTTATACATCTTGTTAGATTACACAAACAAGGAAAGTTTGAACTTGCTGCACTCAACCTTCTTCGCAGGAAAGCAACTGATTCCTAGAACCAAAACAGCTTACTTCAAACAGTACAATATTTGGCAAATAAGGTGTTTGTTTTCTAAACAAAGTAGTTTAGAAATGAGGCAAATCTAAGAAGTTGAACATCTTAGATTACGCAAACAAGGAAAGTTTGAACTTGCTGCACTCAACCGTCTTCGTAGGAAAGCAACTGATTCCTACAAACGAATTAGCTATTTCCACACACTACAGGGTTCGGCAATGAAGATGTTTGTTTTCTAAACAAACTAGTGTAGAAATGACGCCTATATACTAAGTTTTATATCTTTTTTGATTAAATTAACCAGGAGTGTTTGAACTTGCTGCACTCAACCTTCTTCGTAGGAAAACGACTGATTTATAGAACCGAATCAGCTTATTTCACGCAGTACAATGTTCAGCAATGAAGATGTTTCTTTTCACAACAAACTACTTTAGAAATGAGGT
Source organism: Orientallactaga sibirica (assembly GCA_036365145.1). Lineage (NCBI taxonomy): Eukaryota > Metazoa > Chordata > Mammalia > Rodentia > Dipodidae > Orientallactaga > Orientallactaga sibirica. The sequence continues at coordinate 43,475 of JAEOAD010001181.1, read as the reverse complement.
GAATCTATTAATTTGTACACCTTTTTAGATTACATTAACAAAGAAAGATTCAACTTGCTGAACTCAATCATCTCCATAGAATAGCAACTGATTCCGAGAACTGATCTAGCTTATTAAACACATTATAGTGTTTTAAAATGAAGATGTTTCTTTTCTTAAGAAAGTTGTTTAGAAATGAAGCGAAACTTGTAAGTTGTACATCTTGTTAGATTAACAAACAGAAAAGTTTGAACTTGCTGCACTCAACCTTCTTCACAGGAAAGCAACTGATTCCTAGAACCGAACTACCTTATTTCACACTGTACATTGTTCAGCAAAAAGATGTTTCTTTTCTAAACAAGCGACTGTAGAAATGAGGCCAATCTACTAAGTTGTACATCTTTTTAGGTTACATTGACAAGGAAAGTTTGAACTTATTGCACTCAATATTCTTCATAGGAAAGCAACTGATTCCTAGACTGAAGAAGCTTATTTCACACAGTATAGGTTTTGGGATTGAAGATGTTTGTTTTCTAAACAAACTACTTTAGAAATCATGAGAATCAACTAACTTATACATCTTGTTTGATTATAAAAACTAGGAAAGTTTGAACTTGTTGCACTCAACCTTCTTTGTAGGAAAGCAACTGATTCCTAGAACCAAAACACCTTATTTCACATAATACAATATTTGGAAATAAAGGTGTTTGTTTTCTAAACAAAGTAGTTTGGAAATGAGGTGAATCTAATAAGTTTTACGTCTTGTTAGATTACAAAAACAAGGAAAGTTGAACTTGCTGCACTCAACTTTCTTTGTAGGAAAGCAACTGATTCCTTGAAACGAAGTAGCTATTTTCACACAGTACAGGGTTCGGCAATGAAGATGTTTGTTTTCTAAACAAACTACTGTAGAAATGACGCCAATCTACTAAGTTGTACATATTTTTATATTACATTAACAAGGAAAGTTTGAACTTGATGCACTCAACCTTTTTTGTAGGAAAGCAACTGATTCCTAGAACCGAACTAGCTTATTTCAAACAGTACAGCGTTTGGCAATGATGATGTTTGTTTTCTAAACAAAGTAGTTTTGAAATGAAGCAAAACTTGTAAGTTGTACATCTTGTTAGATTACACAATCAAGGAAATTTTGAACTTGCTGCACGCAACCTTCTTCATAGGAAAGCAACTGATTCCCAGAATCGAACTAGCTTTTTTCACACAGTACAGTGTTTGACAATGAAGAAATTTGTTTTCTAAACAAACTACTTTAGAAATGGGGCGAATCAACAAACTTATACATCTTGATAGATTACAAAAACTAGGAAAGTTTGAACTTGCTGCACTCAACCTTCTTCGCAGGAAAGCAACCTATTCCTAGAACCAATACAGCTTATTTCACACCGTACGATATTTGGCATTGAAGGTGTTTGTTTTCTGAACAAAGTAGTTTAGAAATGAGGCAAATCTAATAAGTTGTACATCTTGTTAGATTACGCAAACAAGGAAATTTTGAACTTGTTATACTCAACCTTCGTCGTAGGAAAGCAACTGATTTCGAGTACCGAACTAGCTTATTTCACACAGTACAGTGTTCGGCAATGAAGATGTTTGTTTTCTGAACAAACTACTTTAGAAATGACGTGAATCTATTAAGTTGTACATCTTTTTAGATTACATTAACAAGGAAAGTTTGAACTTGTTTCACTCAACCATCTCTGTAGAAAAGCAAGTGATTCGTAGTACGGAACTAGCTTATTTCACACATTATGCTCTTCGGCAATGGAGATGTTTCTTTTCTAAACAAAGTAGTTTAGAAATTAAGCTAAACTTGTCAGTTGTACATCTTGTAAGATTACACAAACAAGGAACGTTTGAACTTGCTGGACTCAACCTTCTTCGTAGAAAGCAACTGATTTCTAGAACCGAAACAGTTTAGTACACACAGTACAATATTGGGCAATGAAGGTGTTTGTTTTCTTAAAAAGTAATTTAGAAGTGAAGAGAAACTTGTAAGTTGTACATCTTGTTAGATTATACAAACAAGGAAAGTTTGAACTTGTAGCACTCAACCTTCTTCGTAGGAAAGCAAATGATTCCTTGAAACAAACTAGCTTATTTCACACAGTACAGTGTTCGGCAATGAAGATGTTTGTTTTCTAAACAAAGTAGTTTAGAAATGAAGTGAAACATGTAAGTTGTACATCTTGTTAGATTTCACAAACAAGGAAAGTTTGAACTTGCTGCACTCAACCTAGGACCGAACTAGCTTATTGCACATGGTATAGGGTACGGGAATGAAGATGTTTGTTTTCTAAACAAACTACTTTAGAAAACAGACGAATCTACTAACGTATACATATTTTTAGATTACACAAATTAGGAAAGTTTGACCTTGCTGCACTCAAGCTTCTTCGTAGGAAAGCAACTGATCCCTTAAAACGAACTAGCTATTTTCACATCTTCGTAGGAAAGCAACTGATTCCTAGAAACAAAGTAGCTTATTTCACACAGTACAGTGTTCGGCCATGAAGATGTTTATTTTCTAAACAAACTACTGTAGAAATGATGCCAATATACTAAGTTGTAAATATTTTTAGATTACATTAAGAAGGAAAGTTATAACTTGCTGCACTCAACTTTCTTCATAGGGTTCAGGAATGAAGATGTTTGTTTTCTAAACCTACTACTGTAGAAATGATGCGAGTCTACTAAGTTGTACATCTTTTTAGATTACATTAAAAAGGAAAGTTTGAACTTGTTGCACTCAACCTTCTTCGTAGGAAAGCAACTGATTCCTAGAACTGAACTAGCTTATTTCACACTCTACAGTGTTTGGCAATGAAGATGTTTGTTTTCTAAACAAAGTAGTTTAAAAATGAAGCGAAACATGTAAGTTGTACATCTTGTTAGATTTCACAAACAAGGAAAGTTTGAAATTGCTGCACTCAAACTACTTCGTAGGAAAGCAACTGATTCCTAGAACCAAACTAGCTTATTTCCCACAGTACAGTGTTTGGCAATGTAGATGTTTGTTTTCTAAACAAATTACTTTAGAAATGAGGCCAATCTATTAAGTTGTACATCTTCTTAGATTACATTAAGAAGGAAAGTTTGAACTTGTTGCACTCAACCTTCTTTGTAGGAAAGCAACTGATTCCTAGAACCAAACTAGCTTATTTCACACAGTATAGGGTTTGGCAATGAAGATGTTTGTTTTCTAAACAAACTACTTTAGAAATGAGGAGAATATACTTACTTAAACCTCTTGTTATATTACACAAACTAGGAAAGTTTGAACTTGCTGGACTCAATGTTTTTTGTAGGAAAGCAACTGATTCCTAGAACTCAAAAGGCTTATTTCACACAGTACAGTATTTGGCAAGGAAGGTGTTTGTTTTCTAAACAAAGTAGTTTAGAAATGAAGCGAATCTAATATGTTGTACACCTTGTTAGATTACACAAACAGGGAATGTTTGAACTTGCTGCACTCAACCTTCTTCGTAGGAAAACAACTGATTCCTCGAAACGAACTAGCTTATTTCACACACTACAGGGTTCGGAAATGAAGATGTTTGTTTTCTAAACAAAGTAGTTTAGAAATGAACCGAAACTTGTACATTGTATATCTTGTTAGATTACACAAACAAGGACAGTTTCAACTTGCTGCATTCTATCTTCTTCGTAGAAAAGCTACTGACACCTAGAACCGAACAGCTTATTTCACACAGTACAGTGTTTGGTAATGAAGATGTTTGTTTTCTAAGCAAACTACTGTAGAAATGAGGCTCCTCTACTAAGGTGTACATCTTTTTAGATTACATTAACATGGAAAGTTTGAACTTGTTGCAGTCAACCTTCTTCATAGGAAAGCAAATGATTCCTAGAACCGAACTAGCTTATTGCACACGGTATAGGGTTCAGGAATGAAGATGTTTGTTTTCTCAACAAACTTCTTTAGAAATGAGGCGAATCTACTAACTTATACATCATGTTAGATTACACAAATTAGGAAAGTTTCACCTTGCTGCACTCAACCTTCTTTGTAGAAAAGCAAGTGATTCCTAGAACCAAAACAGCTTATTTCACACAGTACACTATTTGTCAATGAAGGTGTTTGTTTTATAAACAAAGTAGTTTACAAATGAGCCGAATATAATAAGTTGTACATCTTTTTAGATTTCATTAACAAGGAAAGTTTGAACTTGCTGCACTCAACCTTCTTCATAGGAAAGCAACTGACTCTGAGTACCGAACTAGCTTATTTCACACAGTACAATGTTTGGCAATGAAGATGTTTGTTTTCTGAATAAACTACTTTAGAAATGAGGTGAATCTATTAAGTTGTACATCTTTTTAGATTACATTAACAAGGAAAGTTTGAACTTGTTGCACTCAAACATCTCCGTAGACAATCAACTGATTCCTTGAATGGAACTAGTTTTTTTTCACATATTACAGTGTTCGGCAATGGAGATGTTTCTTTTCAAAACAAAGTAGTTTAGAAATGAAGCTAAACTTGTCAGTTGTACATCTTGTTATATTACACGAACAAGGAAAGTTTGAACTTGCTGCACTCAACCTTCTTCCTAGGAAAGCAACTGATTCCTAGAAAAGAACTAGCTTATTTCACACAGTACAGTGCTAGGCAATGAAGATTTTTGTTTTCGCAAAAAACTACTTTAGAAATGAGGTGAATCTATTAAGTTTTATATCTTTTTACATTACATTAACAAGGTAAGTTTGAATTTGTTGCACTCAACCATCTCCGTAGAAAAGCAACTGATTCCTAGAACCGAACTAGCTTTTTTCACGTAGTATAGTGTTCGGCAATGAAGATGTTTGTTTTGTAAACAAGCTACTGTAGAAATGAGGCCAATCTACTAAGTTGTACATCTTTTTAGATTACATTAACAAGGAACGTTTGAACTTGTTGCACTCAACCTTCTTTGTAGGAAAGCAAATGATTCCTAGACCGAACTAGCTTTTTTCACACAGTATAGGCTTCAGCATTGAAGATGTTTGTTTTCTCAAAAAACTACTTTAAAATGAGGTGAATCTACTAAATTATATATCTTGTTATATTACACAAATTAGGAAAGTTTGAAATTGCTGTACTCAACTTTCTTTGTAGGAAAGCAACTGATTCCTAGAACCAAAACACCTTATTTCACACAGTACAATATTTGGCAATGAAGGTGTTTGTTTTCTAAACAAAGTAGTTTACAAATGAGGCGATTCTAATAAGTTTTACATCTGTTTCGATTACATGGACAAGGAAAGTTTGAACTTGCTGCATTCAACCTTCTTCGTAGGAAAGCAACTGATTCCAAGTACAGAACTAGATTATTTCACACAGTACAGTGTTCGGCAATGAAGATGTTTGTTTTCTGAACAAACTACTTTAGATATGAGGTGAATCTATTAACTTGTACATCTTTTTAGATTACATTTACAAGGAACGTTTGAACTTGTTGCGTCAACCATCTCCTTAGAAAAGCAAGTGATTCCTAGAATGGAACTAGCTTATTTTAGATATTAAGGTGTTCAGCAATGGAGATGTTTCTTTTCTAACAAAAGTAGTTTAGAAATGAAGCTAAACTTGTCAGTTGTACATCTTGTTAGATTACACAAACAAGGAAAGTTTCAACTTGCTGCACTCAACCTTCTTGGTAGGAAAGCAACTGATTCCTAGAACCGAATTAGCTTATTTCACACAGTACAGTGTTCAGCAATGAAGATGTTTGTTTTCACAACAAACTACTTTAGAAATGAGGTGAATCTACTAAGTTGTACATCTTTTTACATTACATTAACTAAGTAAGTTTTAATTTGTTTCACTCAACCATCTCCGTAGAAAAGCAACTGATTCCTAGAACCGAACTAGCTTTTTTCACATAGTACAGTGTTCGGCAATAAAGATGTTTGTTTTGTAAACAAGATACTGTAGAAATGAGGCCAATCTACTAAGGTGTACATCTTTTTAGATTACATTAAGAAGGAAAGTTTGAACTTGTTGCACTCAACCTTCTCCGTAGGAAAGCAAATGATTCCTAGAACCAAACTAGCTTATTTCACACAATATAGGGTTCCGCAATGAAGATGTTTGTTTTCAAACAAAATACTTTAGAAATGAGGAGAATATACGAACTTAAACCTCTTGTTAGATTACAGAAACAAGGAAAGTTTGAACTTGCTGGACTCAACCTTCTTCGTAGGAAAGCAACTGATTCCTAGAACTGAAAAAGCTTATTTCACCCAGTACCGTATTTGGCAATGAAGGTGTTTGTTTTCTAAACAAAGTAGTTTAGAAATGAGCTGAATCTAATATGTTGTTACTCTTGTAAGATTACGCAAACAAGGAAAGTTTGAACTTGCTGCACTCAACCTTCTTCATAGGAAAGCAACTGATTCCTCGAAACAAACTAGCTTATTTCACACAGTACAGTGTTTGGTAATGAAGATGTTTGTTTGCTAAACAAAGTAGTTTAGAAATGAAGGGAAACTTGTACAATGTACATCTTGTTAGATTACACAAACAAGGAAAGTTTGAACTTGCTGCACTCAATCTACTTTGTAGGAAAGCTGCTGATTCCTAGAACTGAACTAGCTTATTTCTCACAGTACAGTGTTTGGTAATGAAGATGTTGGTTTTCTAAACTACTGTAGAAATGAGCCTCCTCTACTAAGGCGTACATCTTTTTAGATTAAATTAACAAGGAAAGTTTGAACTTGTTGCAGTCAACCTTCTTCGTAGGAAAGCAAATGATTCCTAGAACCGAACTAGCTTATTGCACAGGGTATAGGGTTCGTGAATGAAGATGTTTGTTTTCTCAACAAACTACTTTAGAAATGAGGCAAATCTGCTAACTTATACATCTTTTTAGATTACACAAACTAGGAAAGATTGAACTTGCTGGAGTCAACCTTCTTCGTAGGAAAGCAACTGATTTCTAGAACCGAAACAGCTTATTTCACACAGTACAATATTTGGTAATGAAGGTGTTTGTTTTCTAAACAAAGCAGTTTTGAAATGAGGCAAATCTAATAAGTTGTACATCTTATTAGATTACACAAACAAGGAAAGTTTGAACTTGCTGCACTCAACCTTGTTCGTAGGAAAACAACTGATTCCTACAAACGAACTAGCTATTTTCACACAGTACAGGGATCGGCAACGAAGATGTTTGTTTTCTAAACAAACTACTGTAACAATGACGGCAATCTACCAAGTTGTATATTTTTTTAGATTACATTAACAAGGAAAGTTTGAACTTGCTGCACTCAACCTTCTTCGTAGGAAAGCAACTGATTCCTAGAACCTAACTAGCTTATTTCACACACTACAGTGTTTAGCAATGAAGATGTTTGTTTTCTAAACAACGTATTTTAGAAATGAAGTGAAACATGTAAGTTGTACATCTTGTTAGATTTCACAAACAAGGAAAGTTTGAACTTGCTGCACTCAACCTACTTCGTAGGAAAGCTACTTATTCCTAGAACCGAATTAGATTTCACACAGTACAGTGTTTGGTAATGAAGATGTTTGTTAATAAACAAAGTAGTTTAGAAATGAAGCAAAACATGTAAGTTGTACTTCTTGTTAGATTACACAAACAAGGACAGTTTCAACTTGCTGTACTCAACCTTCTTTGTAGGAAAGCTACTGATTCCTAGAACCAACCAGCTTATTTCACACAGTACAGTGTTTGGTAATGAAGATGTTTGTTTTCTAAGCAAACTACTGTAGAAATGAGGCTCCTCTACTAAGGTGTACGTCTTTTTAGATTACATTAACAAGGAAAGTTTGAACTTGTTGCAGTCAACCTTCTTTGTAGGAAAACAAATGATTCCTAGAACCGAACTAGCTTATTGCACATGGTATAGGGTTCGGGAATGAAGATATTTGTTTTCTCAAAAAACTACTTTAAAATGAGGCGAATCTACTAACTTATATATCTTGTTATTACACAAATTAGGAAAGTTTGAACTTGCTGCACTCAACCTTCTTTGTAGGAAAGCAACTGATTCCTAGAACCAAAACAGCTTATTTCACACAGTACAATATTTGCCAATGACGGTGTTTGTTTTCTAAACAAAGTAGTACAAATGAGGCGAATATAATAAGTGTTCGGCAATGAAGATGTTTCTTTTCTGAATAAAGTAGTTTAGAAATGAAGCTAAACTTGTCAGTTGTACATCTTGTTATATTACACAAAGAAGGAAAGTTTGAACTTGCTGCACTCAACCTTCTCCTAGGAAAGCAACTGATTCCTAGAAACGAACTAGCTTATTTCACACAGTACAGTGTTCGACAATGAAGATGTTTGTTTTCACAACAAACTTCTTTAGAAATGAGGTGAATCTATTAAGTTGTACATCTTTTTACATTACATTAACAAGGTAAGTTTGAAATTGTTGCACTCAACCATCTCCGTAGAAAAGCAACTGATTCTTGGAGCGAACTAGCTTTTTCCACATAGTACAGTTTTCGGCAATGAAGATGTTTGTTTTGTAAACAAGCTACTGTAGAAATGAGGCCAATCTGCTAAGTTGTACAACTTTTTAGATTACATTAACAAGGAATGTTTGAGCTTGCTGCACTCAACCTTCTCCTAGGAAAGCAACTGATTCCTAGAAACGAACTAGCATATTTCACACAGTACAGTGTTTGATAATGAAGATGTTTGTTTTCACAACAAACTTCTTTAGAAATGAGGTGAATCTATTAAGTTGTACATCTTTTTACATTACATTAACAAGGTAAGTTTGAAATTGTTGCACTCAACCATCTCCATAGAAAAGCAACTGATTCATGGAGCGAACTAGCTTTTTCCACATAGTACAGTGTTCGGCAATGAAGATGTTTGTTTTGTAAACAAGCTACTGTAGAAATGAAGCCAATCTGCTAAGTTGTACAACTTTTTAGATTACATTAATGAGGAATGTTTGAACTTGTTGCACTCAACCTTCTTCATAGGAAAGCAACTGATTCCTAGACCGAACTAGCTTATTTCACACAGTATAGGGTTCGGCATTGAAGATGTTTGTTTTCTAAACAAACTACTTTAGAAATGAGGTGAATCAACTAACTTGTGCATCTAGTTAGATTACACAAACTAGGAAAGTTTGAACTTCCTGCACTCAATCTCCTTCGTCGGAAAGCAACTGAATTCTAGAACCGAAACAGCTTATTACACACCGTGCAATATTTGCTAATGAAGGTGTTTGTTTTTTTTAAAAAGTAGGTTAGAAATGAAGCAAAACTTGTAAGTTGTACATCTTGTTAGATTACACAAACAAGGAAAGTTTGAACTTGCTGCACTCAACGTTCTTCATAGGAAAGGAACTGATTCCTAGGAACGAACTAGCTTAATTCACACAGTACAGTGTTCGGCAATGAAGATGTTTGTTTTCACAACAAACTACTTTAGAAACGAGGTGAATCTATTAAGTTGTACATCTTTTTACATTACATTAACAAGGTAAGTTTGAAATTGTTGTACTCAACCATCTCCGTAGAAAAGCAACTGATTCCTAGAACCGAACTAGCTTATTTCACATACTAAATTGTTCGGCAATGAAGATGTTTGTTTTCTAAACAATGTAGTTTAGAAATGAAGCAAAACTTGTACATTGTACATATTGTTAGATTACACTTGCTGCACTCAACCTTCTTCGTAGGAAAGCTACTGAGTCCTAGATCCGAACTAGCTTATTTCACACAGTACAGTGTTCGGTAATGAAGATGTTTGTTTTCTAAACAAACTACTGTAGAAATGAGGCTCCTCTACTAAGGTGTACATCTTTTTAGATTACATTAACAAGGAACGTTTGAACTTGTTGCACTCAACCTTCTTCATAGGAAAGCAACTGATTCATAGACCGAACTAGCTTATTTCACACAGTATAGGGTTCGTCAATGAAGATGCTTGTTTTCTAAAGAAACTACTTTACCTCACTAAGTATAGTCCTTTCCAGAATCATCCATCTCTATGGGAGGTAATACATACCTGGTATTGAAAAACCTAAGTAAAAGTCTCTGGTAGGTGAGTTCATGAGCCTTGGGGGTATAAGCCTGCTCATGTCTGACTAAATGTATATCTTATTCACACCAAGCTGCCCTGGGGACACTACACTAAATGTTCATGTTCACATATTAACGCTACTCTCACTTCTGGCTAGAGAAGCTTCTCTTTTCAGATGGTGATGACCGCTAGGATGACCCAAAAGGCAACATAGTGCTGAGAAGAAGGGATGGAGGAGTGTCTAGCACTGAAACACCTCGGTAACACCCTCTAATGGCTCAGGGACCATTGTGGAAGAGTGGGCTGATAGAGCGAACAGCCAAAGGAAGGATATGACCTCTTACATTGCAACTGCCCAGACAGAAATTGACCTCGATATCCATGATCTTGTAGTGCCTAGCAATACCTTTGCAAGACCCTCAAGATAGAAGAGAAAGATGATGTCATCCAATTAGGAAAGAGACTAATGGAGAGAGGGAGGGGATATGATGGAGACGGGAGTTCTAAAGTGGAATGGGGGAGGGGAGGGAAATATCAGGTGGGGTTTTTTTTGGTATGTAAGATTAAAAGTCAATAAAAAATAATAATTAAAGAAACTACTTTAGAAATAAGGCGAATCAACTAACTTATACATCTTTTTAGATTACACAAACCAGGAAAGTTTGAACTTGCTGCACTCAACCTTCTTCATAGTAAAACAAGTGATTTCTACAACCGTAACAGCTTATTTCACACAGTACGGTATTTGGCAATGAAGGTGTTTGTTTTCTAAACAAAATAGATTAGAAATGAAGCGACACTTGTAAGGTATACATCTTGTTCGATTACACAAACAAGGAAACTTAGAACTTGCTGCACTCAACCTTCTTCGTAGGAAAGCAACGGATTCCTAGAACCGAACTAGCTTATTTCACACAGTACAGTGCTAGGAAATGAAGATATTTGATTTCTAAACAAGCTAATGTAGAAATGAGGCCAATCTACTAAGTTGTACATCTTTTTAGATTACATTAAGAAGGAAAGTTTGAACTTGTTGCACTCAACCTTATTCGTAGAAAACAACTGATTCCTAGAACCGAAACAGCTTATTTCACACAGTACAATATTTGGCAATGAAGATGTTTGTTTTGTAAACAAAGTGGTTTAGAAATGAGGAGAATATAATAAGTTGTACATCTTGTTAGATTACACAAAAAAGGAAAGTTTGAACTTGCTGCACTCAACGTTCTTCACAGGAAAGCAACTGATTCCTAGAACCAAACAAGCTTATTTCACACAGTATAGTGGTCGGCAATGAAGATGTTTGTTTTATAAACAAACTACTGAAGAAATGAGGCCAATCTACTAAGTTATACATCTGTTTAGATTACATTAACAAGGAAAGGTTGAACTTGTTGCACTCAACCTTCTTCGTAGGAAAACAACAGATTCCTAGAACTGAACTAGCTTATTTCACACAGTATAGGGTTCGGCAATGAAGATGTATGTTTTCTAAACAAACTACTTCAGAAATGAGTCGAACCTACAAACTTATCCATCTTGTGAGATTACACAAACTAGGAAAGTTTGAACATGTTGCACTCAACCTTCTTCGTAGGAAAGCAACTGATTCCTAGAACCGAACTAGCTTATTTCACACAATACAGTGTTTGGTAATGAAGATGTTTGTGTTCTAAACAAACTACTGTAGAAATAAGGCTCCTCTAATGAGGTGTACATCTCTTTAGATTACATTAACAAGGAAAGTTTGAACTTGTAGCACTCAACCTTCTTCGTAGGAAAGCAAATGTTTCCTAGACCGAACTAGCTTATTTCACTCATTATATGGTTCAGCAATGAAGATGTTTGTTTTCTAAACAAACTACTTTGGAAATGAGGGGAATCAAATAAATTATACATGTTGTTAGATTACAAAACTAGGAACGTTTGAACTTGCTGCACTCAACCTTCGTCGTAGGAAAGCAACTGATTGCTAGAACTGAAACAGCTTATTTCACACAGTAGACTATTTGGTAATGAAGGTGTTTGTTTTCTAAACAAAGCCGTTTAGAAATGAGGCGAATCGAGTAAGTTGTACATGGTATTAGATTACACAAACAAGGAAAGTTTGAACTTGCTGCACTAAACCTTGTTCATAGGAAAACAAGTGATTCCTACAAAGGAACTAGCTATTTTCACACAGTAAAGGATTCGGCAATGAAGATGTTTGTTTTCTACACAAACTATTGTAGAAATGATTGCAATCTACTAAGTTGTACATCTTTTTAGATTACATTAACAAGGAAAGTTTGAACTTGTTGCACTCAACCTCTTCGTAGGAAAGCAACTGATTCCTACACTGAACTAGCTTATTTCACACAGTATAGGGTTCGGAAATGAAGATGTTTGTTTTCTAACAAACTACTTTAGAAATGAGGCGAATCAACTAACTTATACATCTTGTTAGATTACACAAACTAGGAAAGTTTGAACTTGCTGCACTTAACCTTCTTCGTAGGAAAGCAACTGATTCCTAGAACCTAACTAGCTTATTTCACACAGTACAGTGTAAGACAATGAAGATGTTTGTTTTCTGAACAAACTAATGTAGAAATGAGGCCATTCTACTAAGTTGTACATCTTTTTACATTACATTAACAAGTAAAGTTTGAAGTTGTAGCACTCAAACTTCTTCGTAGGAAAGCAAATGATTCCTAGACTGAACTAGCTTATTTCACTCAGTATATGGTTCAGCAATGAAGATGTTTGCTTTCTATACAAACTACTTTGGAAATGAGGCCAATCAAATAAATTATACATGTTGTGAGATTACACAAACTAGGAAAGTTTGAACTTTCTGCACTCACCCTTCGTCGTAGGAAAGCAACTGATTCCTAGAACCTAAACAGCTTATTTCACACAGTACAATATTTGGTAATGAAGGTGTTTGTTTTCTAAACCAAGCAATTTTGAAATGAGACGAATCTAATAAGGTGTACATCTTATTAGATTACACAAACAAGGAAATGTTGAACTTGCTGCACTCAACCTTATTCGTAGGAAAGCAACTGATTCCTAGAACCTAACTAGCATATTTAACACACTACAGTGTTTGGCAATGAAGATGTTTGTTTTCTAAACAAAGTAGTTTATTAATGAAGCGAAACATCTGAGTTGTACATCTTGTTAGATTTCACAAACAAGGAAAGTTTGGACTTGCTGCACTCAACCAACTTCGTAGGAAAGCAACTGATTCCTAGAACCAAATTAGATTATTTCACACAGTACAGTGTTTGGTAATGAAGATGTTTGTTTTCTAAACAAAGTAGTTTAGAAATGAAGCGAAACATGTAAGTTGTACATCTTGTTAGAGTACACAAACAAGGAAAGTTTGAACTTGCTGTACTCAACTTTCTTCATAGGAAAGTGACTGATTCCGAGTACAGAACTACGTTATTTCACACAGTACATTGTTCGGCAATGAAGATGTTTGTTTTCTGAACAAACTACTTTAGAAATGAGGTGAATCTATTAACTTGTACATCTTTTTAGATTACAGTAAAAAGGAAAGTTTGAACTTGTTGCACTCAACCATCTCCGTAGAAAAGCAAGTGATTCCTAGAATGGAACTAGCTTATTTTACACATTACGGTGTTCCGCAATGCAGATGTTTCTTTTCTAAAAAAATAGTTTAGAAATGAAGATAAACTTGTCAGTTGTACATCTTGTTAGATTACACAAACAAGGAAAGTTTGAACTTGCTGCAGTCAACCTTCTTCATAGGAAAGCAACTGATTCCTAGAACCAAACTAGCTTATTTCATACAGTACAGTGTTCGGCAATGAAGATGTATGTTTTCGCAACAAACTACTTTAGAAATGACGTGACTCTATTAAGTTGTACATCTTTTTACATTACATTAACATGTAAGTTTGAACTTGTTCCACTCAACCATCTCCGTAGAAAAGCAACTGATTCCTAGAACCGAACTAACTTTTTTCACATAGTACGGTGTTCCACAATGAAGATGTTTGTTTTGTAAACAAGCTACTGTAGACATAAGGCCAATCTGCTAGGTTGTACATCTTTTTAGATTACATTAACAAGGAATGTTTGAACTTGTTGCACTCAACCTTCTTCGTAGGAAAGCAACTGATTCCTAGACGGAACTAGCTTATTTCACACAGTAGATGTTTGTTTTGTAAACATACTACATTAGAAATGAGGCGAATCAACTAACTTGTACATCTAGTTAGATTACACAAACTAGAAAAGTTTGAACTTCCTGCACTCAACCTTCTTCGTAAGAAAGCAACTGATTTCTGGAAACGAAACAGCTTATTACACACTGTGAAATATTTGGCAAAGAAGGTGTTTGTTTCCTAAAAAAGTAGTTTAGAAATGAAGCGAAACTTGTAAGTTGTACATCTTGTTAGATTACACAAACAAGGAAAGTTTGAACTTGCTGCACTCAACCTTCTTCGTAAGAAAGCAACTGTTTCCTAGAAACGAACAAGCTTATTTCACACAGTACAGTGTTTGGCAATAAAGATGTTTGTTTTCACAACAAACTACTTTAGAAATGAGGTGAATCTATTAAGATGTACATCTTTTTAGATTACATTAACAAGGTAAGTTTGAAATTCTTGCACTCAACCATCTTCGTAGAAAAGCAACTGATTCCTAGAACTGAACTAGCTTATTTCACATACTACAGTGTTCAGCAATGAAGATGACAAAGTATTTTAGAAATGAAGCGAAACTTGTACATTGTACATCTTGTTAGATTACACTTGCTCCACTCAGCCTTCTTCGTAGGAAAGCTACTGATTCCTAGAACCGAACTAGCTTATTTCACATTGTACACTGTTCTGTAATGAAGATGTTTGTTTTCTAAACAATCTACTGTAGAAATGAGGCTCCTCTACCAAAGTGTACATCTTTTTAGATTACATTAACAAGGAAAGTTTGAACTTGTTTCAGTCAACTGTCTTCGTAGGAAAGCAAATGATTCCTAGAACTGAATTAGCTTATTGCACACTGTATAGGGTTAGGGAATGAAGATGTTTGTTTTCTAAACCAACTACTTTAGAAATGAGGCGAATCTACTTATACATCTTGTTAGATTACACAAATTAGGAAAGTTTCAACTTGCTGCACTCAACCTTCTTTGTAGGAAAGCAACTGATTCCTAGAACCAAAACAGCTTATTTCACACAGTACAATATTTGGCAATGAAGGTTTTTGTTTTCTAAAGAAAGTAGGTGAGAAATGAGGCGAATTTAGTAAGATTTACATCTTGTTACATGTATGTTTTCTAAACAAAGTAGTTTAGAAATGAAGCAAAACTTGTACATCTTGTTAGATTACACAAACAAGGAAAGTTTGAACCTGCTGCACTCAACCTTCTTCGTAGGAAAGCAACAGATTCCTAGAAACGAATTAGCTATTTTCACACAGTACAGGGTTTGGCAATGAAGATGTTTGTTTTCTAAACAATCTACTGTAGAAATGACGCCAATCTGCTATGTTGCACATCTTGTTAGATTACACAAATAAGGAAAGATTGAACTTGCTGCACTGACCTTCTTCGCAGGAAAGCAACTGATTCCTAGAATCAAAACAGCTTATTTCACACAGCACAATATTTGGCAATGAAGGTGTTTGTTTTCAAAACAAAGTAGTTTAGAAATGAGTCAAATCTAATCAGTTGTACATCTTGTTAGATTACACAAACAAGGAAAGTTTGAACTTGCTGTACTGAACATTTTTTGTAGGATATCAACTGATTCCAAGAAATGAACTAGCTATTTTCACACAGTACCGGGTTTGGCAATGAAGATGTTTGTTTTCTAAAAAAACTGCTGTAGAAATGATGCCAATGTACCAAGTTGTACATCTTTTTAGATTACATTAGGAAGGAAAGTTTGAACTTGCCGCACCCAACCTTCTTCGTAGGAAAGCAACTGATTGCTAGAACCGAACTAGCTTATTTCACACAGTACAGCGTTTGGCAATGAAGATGTTAGTTTTCTACACAAAGAAGTCTGGAAATGAAGCGAAACTTTTAAGTTGTACATCTTGTTTGATTACACAACCAGGAAAGTTTGAACTTGCTGCACACAACCTTCTTCGTAGGAAAGCAACTAATTCCGAGAACCGAACTAGCTTATTTCACACAGTATAGTGTTCGGCAATGAAGATGTTTGTTTTTTCAACAAATTATTTTAGAAATGAGGTGAATCTATTAAGTTGTACATCTTTTTAGATTACATTAACAAGGAATGTTTGAGCTTGTTGCACTCAACTTTCTTTGTAGGAAAGCAACTGATTCCTAAACCGAACTAGCTTATTTCACAGAGTATAGGGTTCGGCAATGACGATGTTTGTTTTCTAAACAAACTACTGTAGAAATGATGCCAATCTACTATGTTGTACATCTTGTTAGATTACACAAGCAAGGAAAGTTTGAACTTGATGCATTCAACCTTCTTTGCAGGAAAACAACTGATTCCTAGAACCAAAACAGCTTATTTGACACAGTACAATATTTGGCAATGAACGTGTTTGTTTTCTAAACAAAGTAGTTTAGAAATGAGGCGAATCTAATAAGTTGTATATCTTGTTAGATTGCGCAAACAAGGAGAGTTTGAACTTGCTACACTCAACCTTTTTTGTAGGAAAGCAACTGATTCCTAGAAAGGAACTAGCTATTTTCCCACAGTACAGTGTTAGGCAATGAAGAAGTTTGTTTACTAAACAAACTAGTATATAAATGACGCCATTCTGCTAAGTTGTACATCTCTTTAGATTACATTAAAGAGGAAACTTTGAACTTGCTGCACTCAACTTTCTTCTCAGGAAAGCAACTGATTCCTGGAATCGAACTAGCTTATTTCACATATTACACTGTTTGGCACTGAAGATGTTTCTCTTCAAAACAAAGTAGTTTAGAAATGAAAGGAAACTTGTAAGTTGTACATCTTTTTAGATTACATTAACAAGGAATGTTTGAACTTGTTGCACTCAACCTTCTTCGTAGGAAAACAATTGATTCCTTGAACCGAACTAGCTTATTTCACACAGTATAGTGTTCGGCAAAGACGGTGTTTTCTCAACAAAGTAGTTTAGAAATGAAGTGAAACTTGTAAGGTGTACATCTAGTTAGATAACACAAAGAAGGAAAGTTTGAACTTCCTGTACTCAACCTTCATCTGAGGAAAGCACCTGATTCCTAGAACCGAACTAGCTTACTTCACACAATATAGGGTTCGGCAATGAAGATTTTGTTATCTAAACAAACTACTTTAGAAATGAGGCGAATCTACTAACTTATACATCTTGTTAGATTACACAACGTACGAAAGTTTGAACATGCTACACTCAACCTTCTTACTAGGAAAGCAACTGTTTTCTAGAACAGAAATAGCTTATTTCACACAGTACAATATGTGGCAATGAAGGTGTTTGATTTCTCAACAGCGTAGTTGAGAAATGAGGCGATTCTAATAAGTTGTACATCTTATTAGATTACACAAACAAGGAAAGTTTGAACTTGCTGTACTCATCCTTCTTCATAGGAAAGCAAGTGATTCCTAGAACCAAACTAGTTTATTGCACACAGTATAGCATTCGGGAATGAAGATGTTTGTTTTCAAAAAAAACTACTTTAGAAATGACAAGAATCTACTAAATTGTACACCTTGTTAGATTACACAAACAAGGAAAGTTTGAACTAGCTGCACTCAACCGTCTTTGTAGGAAAGCAACAGATTCCTAGAACCAAAATAGCTTATTTCACGCATTACAGTATTTGGCAATGAAGATGTTTGTTTTCTAAACAAAGTAGTTTAGAAATGAAATGAAACTTGTAAATTGTACATCTTGTTAGGTTACACAAACTAAGAAAGTTTGAACTTGCTGCACTCAACCTTCTTGGTGGGGAAGCAACTGATTAATAGAACAGAACTAGCTTATTTCACACAGTACAGTGTTCAGCAATGAAGATGTTTGTTTTCTCAACAAAGTACTTTAGAAATGGGGTGAGTCTATTAAGTTGTACATCTTTTTAGATTACATTAACAAGTTAAGTTTGAACTTGCTGCACTCAACCGTCTCCGTAGAAAAGCAACTGATTCCTAGAACCGAACTAGCTTATTTCACACACTACAGAGTTTGGCTATGAAGATGTTTGTTTTCAAAAAAAACTACTTTAGAAATGAGAAGAATCTACTAAATTGTACACCTTGTTAGATTACACAAACAAGGAAAGTTTGAACTAGCTGCACTCAACCGTTTTCGTAGGAAAGCAACAGATTCCTAGAACCAAAATAGCTTATTTCACGCATTACAGTATTTGGCAATGAAGATGTTTGTTTTCTAAACAAAGTAGTTTAGAAATGAAATGAAACTTGTAAATTGTACATCTTGTTAGGTTACACAAACTAAGAAAGTTTGAACTTGCTGCACTCAACCTTCTAGGTGGGGAAGCAAGTGATTAATAGAACCGAACTAGCTTATTTCACACAGTACAGTTTTCAGCAATGAAGATGTTTGTTTTCTCAACAAAGTACTTTAGAAATGGGGTGAGTCTATTAAGTTGTACATCTTTTTAGATTACATTAACAAGTTAAGTTTGAACTTGCTGCACTCAACCGTCTCCGTAGAAAAGCAACTGATTCCTAGAACCGAACTAGCTTATTTCACACACTACAGAGTTTGGCTATGAAGATGTTTGTTTTCAAAACAAATTAGTTTAGAAATGAAGCGAAACTTTTAAGTTGTACATCTTGTTAGATTACACAAACTAGGAAAGTTTTAACTTGCTGCATTCAACCTTCTTCTTAGGAAAGCAGCTGATTTCTAGAACCGAAACAGCTTATTTCACACAGTACAATATTTCTCAATGAATGTGGTTGTTTTCTAAACAAAGTAGTTTAGAAATGAAGCGAAACTTGTAAGTTGTATATCTTGTTAGATTACACAAACTAGGAAAGTTTGAACTTGTTGCACACAACCGTCTTCGTAGGAAAGCAACTGATTCCTAGACCTAAGAAGCTTATTTTACACAGGATAGGGTTCGGCAATGAAGATGTCTCTTTTCTAAACAAGCTACTGTACAAATGAGGCGAATCAACTAACTTATACATCTTGTTAGATTACACAAACTAGGAAAGTTTGAACTTGCTGCACTCAACCTTCTTCGTAGGAAAATAACTGATTCCTAGAAACGAACTACCTATTTTCACACAGTACAGGGTTCGGCAATAAAGATGTTTGTTTTCTAAACAAACTACTGAAGAAATGAGGCCAGTCTATCAAGTTGTTATTCTTTTTAGATTACATTAACTAGAAATGTTTGAACTTGTTGCACTCAACCTTCTTCCTAGGAAAGCAACTGATTCCTAGACCGAACTAGTTTATTTGACACAGTATGGGGTTCGGCAATAAAGATGTTTGTTTTCTAAACAAACTACTTTAGAAAGGAGGTGAATCAACTAACTCATACATCTTGTTAGATTACACACACTAGGAAAAATTTGAACTTGCTGCACTCAACCTTCTTTCTGGAAAGAAAATGATTCCTAGAACCGAAACAGCTTATTTCACACAGTACAATATTTGGCAATGAAGGTGTTTGTTTTCTAAACAAAGTAGTTTAGAAATGAAACGAATCTAATAAGTTGTACATCTTGTTAGATTACACAAACAAGGAAAGTTTGAACTTGGTGCACTCAACCTTCTCCATAGGAAAGCAACTGATTCCGAGAAATGAACTAGCTATTTTCCCACAGTACAGGGTTCGGCAATGAAGCTGATTGTTTTTTAAACAAACTACTGTAGAAATGAGGCCAATCTACTAAGCTGTACATCTTTTTAGATTACATTAACAAGGAACAGTTGGACTTGTTGCACTCAACCTTCTTCGTAGGAAAGCAACTGATTCCTAGAACCGAGCTAGCTTGTTTCACACAGTATAGGGTTTGGCAATGAAGATGTTTGTTTTCTAAACAATCTACTTTAGAAATGAGTCGATTCTACTGACTTATGCATCTTGTGAGATTACACAAACTAGCAAAGTTTGATCATGCTGAACTCAACCTTCTTCATAGGAAAGCAACTGATTATTAGAACCGAAGTAGCTGATTTCACACAGTACAGTGTTCGGCAATAAAGATGTTTCTTTTCTCAACAAACTACTTTAGAAGTGAGGTGAATCTATTAAGTTGTACCTGTTAATATATTACATTAACAAGGAAAGTTTGAACTTGTTGCACTCAACCATCTCCGAAGAAAAGCAACTGATTCCTAGAACCGAACTAGCTTATTTCACACATTATAGTGTTTGGCAATAAAGATGTTTGTTTTCTAAACAAAGTAGTTTAGAAATTTAGCGAAAATTGTAAGGTGTACATCTTGTTAGATTACACAAACAAGGAAAGTTTGCACTTGCTGCACACAAACTTCTTCATAGGAAAGCAACTGATTCCTAGAACCGAACCAGCTTATTTCACACAGTACAGTGTTTGTCAATGAAGTTGTTTGTTATCTAAACAATTACTGTAGAAATGAGGCCAATGGACTAAGCTGTACATCTTTTTAGATTATATTAACAAGGAAAGTTTGAACTTTTTGCACTCAACCTTCTTGGTAGGAAGGCAAATGATTCCTAGAACCGAACTAGCTTATTTCACACCGTATAGGGTTCAGCAATGAAGATGTTTGTTTTCTAAACAAAGTACTTTAGAAATGAGGTGAATCTACTAACTTATATATCTTGTTATATTACACAAAATAGGAAAGTTTGAACTTGCTGCACTCAACCCTCACACAGTATGGAGTTTGGCAATGAAGGTGTTTGTTTTCAAAACCACTTTAGAAATGACGCCAATCTACTAACTTGTACTTCTTTTTAGATTACATTAACAAGGAAAGTTTGAACTTGCTGCACTCAACCTTCTTCGTAGGAAAGCAAATGATTCCCAGAACCAAACTAGCTTGTTTAACACAGTATAGTGTTCGGCAATAAAGATGTTTGTTTTCTAAACAAAGTAGTTTGGAAATGAAGCGAAACTTGTAAGTTGTACATCTTGCTAGATTACACAAACAAGGAAAGTTTGAAGTTTCTGCACTCACCCATCTTCGTAGCAAAGCAACTGATTCCTAGAACAGAACTAGCTCATTTCACACAGTACAATATTTGGCAATGAAGGTGTTTGTTTTCTAAACAAAGTAGTTTAGACAAGAAGCGAAACTTGTCAGTTGTACATCTTGTTATATTACACAAACAAGGAAAGTTTGAATTTTCTGCACTCAACCTTCTTCGTAGCAAAGCAACTGATTCCGAGAACCGAACCAGCTCATTTCACACAGTACAATATTTGGCAATGAAGATGTTTGTTTTCTAAACAAAGTAGTTTAGAAATGAAGCAAAACTTGTACATTGTACATCTTGCTAGATTACAAAAACAAGGAACGTTTGAACTTGCTGCACTCATCCTTTTTCGTAGGAAAGATACTGATTCCTAGAACCGAACTAGCTTATGTCACACAGTACAGTGTTCGGTAATGAAGATGTTTGTTTTCTAAACAAAGTGTTTGTTTTCTAAACAAAGTACGTTAGAAATGAGGCGAATATAATAAGTTGTATATCTTCTTATATTACACAAACTAGGAAAGTTTGAACTTGGTGCACTCAACTTTCTTCATAGAAAGCAACTGATTCCTAGAACCGAACTAGCTCATTTCACACAGTACAGTGTTCGGCAGTGAAGATGTTTGTTTTCTCAACAAACTACTTTAGAATTTAGTTGAATCTATTATGTTGTACATCTTTTAGATTACATTAACAAGGAAAGTTTGAACTTGTTGCACTCAACCATGTCCGTAGAAAAGCAACTGTTTCCTAGAACGGAACTAGCTTATTTCACACATTAGTTTTTTGACAATGAAGATGTTTGTTTTCTAAACAAAGTAGTTGAGAAATGAAGCGAACCTTGAAAGGTGTACATCTTTTTAGATTACACAAAGAAGGAAACTTTGAAATGGCTGCACACAACCTTCTTCGTAGGAAAGCAACTGATTCCCAGAACCGAACTAGCTTATTTCACACAGTACAATAATTGCCAATGAAAGTGTTTGTTTTCTAAACAAAGTAGTTTAGAAATGAGGCTAATCTAATAAATTGTACATCTTGTTAGATTCACAAACTAGGAAAGTTTGAACTTGCTGCACTCAACCTTCTTTGTACAAAAGCAAATGATTCCTATAACCGAAACAGCTTATTTCACGCAGTACAATATTTGGCAATGACGGTGTTTGTTTTCTAAACAAAGTAGTTTATAAATGAGGCGAATCTAACAAGTTATACATCTTGTTAGATTACACAAACAAGTGGTGCACTCTACCTTCTTCGTAGGAAAGCAAATGATTCCCAGAAACGGACTAGCTATTTTCACACAATACAGGGATCGGCAATGAAGATGTTTGTTTTCTAAACAAACTACTGTAGAAATGACGCCAGTCTACTAAGTTGTACATCTTTTCAGATTACATTAACAAGGAATGTTTGAACTTACTGCACTCAACCTTCTTCGTAGGAAAGCAACTGATTCCTAGAACCGAACTAGCTTATTTCACTCAGTAGAGTGTTCGTCAATGAAGATGTTTGTTTTTAAAACAAACTACTGTAGGAATGAGTCCATTCTACTAAGTTGTATATCTTTTTAATTTACTTTAACAAGGAAAGTTTGAACTTGTTGCACTCAACCTTCTTCGTAGGAAGGCAACTGATTCCTACACCGATTTAGCTTATTTCACACAGTATAGGGTTCGGCAATGAAGATGTTTGTTTTCTAAACAAACTACTTTAGAAATGAGGTGAATCAACTAATTTATACGTCCTGTAAGAATACACAAACTAGGAAAGATTGAACTTGCTGCACTCAACCTTCTTCGTAGGAAAACAACTGATTTCAAGAACCGAAACAGCTTATTTCACACAGTACAATATTTGGTAATGAAGGTTTTGTTTTCTAAACAAAATAGTTCAGATATGAAGTGCAAGGTGTAAGTTGTACATCTTGTTAGATTACGCAAACAAGGAATTTTTGAACTTTCTGCACTCAACCTTCTTCGTAGGAAAGGAACTGATTTCTACAACCAAACTAACTTATTTCACACAGTATAGTGTTAGGCAATGAAGATGTTTGTTTTTAAAACAAACTACTGTAGAAATGAGGCCAATCTACTAAGTTGTACATCTTTTTAGATTACATTAACAAGGAAAGTTTGAACTTGTTGCACTCAACATTCTTCATAGGAAAATAACTGATTCCTAGAACTGAACTAAGTTATTTCAGACAGTATAGGGTTCAGCAATGAAGATGGCTGTTTTCATAACAAACTACTTTAGAAAGGAGGCGAATCTACTAAGTTATAAATCTTGTTAGACTACACAAACTAGGAATGTTTGAACTTGCTGCACTCAACTTTCTTCGTAGGAAAGCAACTGATTCCCAGAAACGAACTAGCTATTTTCACACAGTACAGGGTTCGGCAATGAAGAAGTTTGTTTTCTAAACAAATTACTGTAGAAATGAAGACAATCTACCTGGTTGTACATCTTTTTAGATTACATTAACGAGGAAAGTTTGAACTTGCTGCACTCAACCTTCTTCGTATGAAAGCACCTGATTCCTAGAACCAAACTATCTTATTTCTCACAGTACAGCATTTGGCAATGAAGATGTTTGTTTTCTTAACAAACTATTTTAGAAATGAGGCGAATCTACTAACTCATACATCTGGTTATATTACACAACTAGGAAAGTTTGAACTGGCTGCACTCAACCTTCTTTGTAGAAAGCAACAGATTCCTAGAACCGAAACAGCTTATTTCACACAGTACAATATTTGGCAATGAAGGTGTTTGTTTTCTAATTAAAGTAGTTTAGAAATGAGGCGAATCTAATAAGCTGTACAACTTGTTAGATTACACAAACTAGGAAAGTTCGAACTTGCTGCACTTAACCTTCTTCGTAGGAAAGCAACTGATTCCTAAAATCGAACTAGCTTATTTCACACAGTATATTGTTAGGCAATGAAGATGTTTGTTTTTTAAACAAACTACTGTACAAATGAGGCCAATCTAGTAAGTTGTACATCTTTTTAGATTACATTAACAAGCAAAGTTTGAACTTGCTGCACTCAACCTTTTTCGTAGGAAAGCAACTGATTCCTAGAACCGAAACACCTTATTTCACACAGTACAATATTTGGCAATGAAGGTGTTTGCTTTCTAAACAAAGTAGTTTAGAAATGAGGCGAATATAATAAGATGTACATCTTGTTAGATTATACAAACCAGGAAAGTTTGAACTTGCTGCACTCAACCTTCTTCGTAGGAAAGCAACTGATTCCTACATCCGAACTATCTTATTTCACACAGTATAGGGTTCAGGAATGAAGATGTTTGTTTTCTAAGCAAACTGCTGTAGAAATTAGGCAATCTACTAAGTTGTACATCTTTTTAGATTACATTAACAAGGAAAGTTTGAACTTGCTGCATTCAACCTTCTTCGTAGGAAAGCAACTGAATCCTAGAACCGAAGTAGTATATTTCACACAGTATAGGGTTCGGAAATGAAGATGTTTGTTTTCTAAACAAACTACTTTAGAAATGAGGCAAATCTACTAACTTGTACATCTTCTTAGATTACACAATCTGGGAAAGTTTGAACTTGCTGCACTCAACCTTCTTCGTAGGAAAGCAACTGATTCCTAGAACCGAAACAGCTTATTTCACACAGTACAATATTTGGCAATGAAGGTGTTTGTTTTCTAAACAAAGTAGTTTAGAAATGAGGCGAATCTAATAAGATGTACATCTTGTTAGATTATACAAACAAGGAAAGTTTGAACTTGCTGCGCTCAACCTTCTTGGTAGGAAAGCAACTAATTCCTAGATCCGAACTAGCTTATTAAACACAGTATAGGGTTCGGGAATGAAGATGTTTGTTTTCTAACCAAACTACTGTAGAAATTAGGCAATCTACTAAGTTGTATATCTTTTTAGATTACATTAACAAGGAAAGTTTGAACTCGCTGCACTCAACCTTCTTCATAGGAAAGCAACTGATTCCTAGAACCGAGCTAGCTTATTTCACACATTACAGTGTTTGCAATGAAGATGTTTCTCTTCTAAACAAAGTAGTTTTGAAATGAAGCCAAACTTGTAAGTTGTATATCTTGTTAGATTACACAAACAAGGAAAGTTTGAACTTGCTGCGCTCAACCTTCTTGGTAGGAAAGCAACTAATTCGAGGAATCAAACTAGCTTTTTTTACACATTACAGTTTTTGGCAATGAAGACTTTTGTTTTCTAAACAAAGTAGTTTAGAAATGAAGTGAAACTTTGAGATGTACATCTTGTTAGATTACACAACCAAGGAATGTTTGAACTTTCTGCACTCAACCTTCTTCGTAGAAAAGCAACTGATTCCTAGAACCGAGCTAGCTTACAGTATAGGGTTTGGCAATGAAGATGTTTGTTTTCTAAACAAGCAACTGTAGAATTGAGGCGAATCAACTAACTTATACATCTTTTTAGATTACACAAACTAGGAAAGTTTGAACTTGCTGCACTCAAACTTCTTCCCAGGAAAGCAACTGATTCCTAGAACCAAAACAGCTTATTTCACACAGTTCAATATTTGGCAATGAAGTTGTTTATTTTCTAAACAAAGTAGTTTAGAAATGAGGCGAATCTACTAAGTTGTACATCTTGTTAGATTACGCAAACAAGGAAAGTTTGAACTTGCTGTACTCAACCTTCTTCGAAGGAAATCAACTGATTCCTAGAAATGTACTAGCTATTTTCACACAGTACAGGGTTTCACAATGAAGGTATTTGTTTTCTAAACAACGTACTACAGAAATGACGCCAATCTACTAAGTTGTACATCTTTTTAGATTACATGAACAAGGAAAGTTTGAACTTGTCGCACTCAACCTTTTTCGTAGGAAAGCAACTGATTCCAAGAACCGTACTAGCTTATTTCACACATTACAGTGTTTCGCAATGAAGTTGTTTCTCTTCTAAACAAAGTAGTTTAGAAATGAAGCGAAACTTGTAAGTTATACATCTGGTTAGATCACACAAACAAGGAAAGTTTGAACTTGCTGCACTCAACCTTCTTCGTAGGAAAGCAACTGAGTCCTAGACCGAACTAGCTTATTTCACACAGTACAGTGTTTGGCAATGAAGATATTTGTTTTCTAAACAAACTTCTGTTGAAGTGAGACCAATCTACTAAGTTGTTCATCTTTTTATATTACATTAACAAGGAAAGTTTGAACTTGTTGCACTCAACCTTCTTCCTAGGAAACAACTGATTCCTATACCGAACTAGCTTATTTCACATAGCATAGGGTTCGGAAATGAAGATGTTTTGTTTTCTCAACAAACTACTTTAGATATGAGGCGAATCAACTAATTTATACATCTTGTTAGATTGTACAAACTAGGAACGTTTGAACTTGCTGCACTCAACCTTCTTCGTAGGAAAGCAACTGATTCCCAGAAACAAACAAGCTTATTTCATACATTACAGTTTTTGGCAATGAAGATGTTTGTTTTCTCAACAAACTACTTTAGAAACGAGGTGAATCTATAAAGTTGTAAAACGTTTTAGATTACATTATCAAGGAAAGTTTAATTGGCTGCATCAATCATCTCCGGAGAAAAGCAACTGATTCCTAGAACTGAAAAAGCTTATTTCACACAGTACATTATTTGGCAATGAAGGTGTTTGTTTTCTAAACGAAGTACATTAGAAATGAAGCAAAACTTGTAAGTTGAACATCTTTTTAGATCATATTAACAAGGAAAGTTTGAACTTGTTGCAGTCAGTCTTCTTCGTAGGAAAGCAACTGATTCCTAGAACGAACAAGCTTATTTCACACAGTACAGGGTTCTTTAAAGAAGATGGCTGTTTTCTAAACAAACTACTTTAGAAATGAGGCGAATCAACTAACTTAACAGCTTATTTCACACAGTACAATATTTGGCAATGAAGGTGTTTGTTTTCTAAACAAAGTAGTTTAGAAATGAAGCGAAACATGTATGTTATACATTTTGTTAGATTACAGGAACAGGGAAAGTTTGAATTTACTGCACTCCACATTCTTCATAGGAAAGCAACTGATTCCTAGAACCTAACTACCTTATTTCACACAGTAGTGTTCGGGAATGAAGATGTTTGTTTTTTAAACAAACTTCTGTAGAAATGAGACCAATCTACTAAGTTGTACATCTTTTTAGTTTACATTAACAAGGAAAGTTTGAACTTGTTGCAATCAATCTTCTTCGTAGGAAAACAACTGATTCCTAGAACTGAACTAGCTTATATCACACAGAACAATGTTTGGCAATGAAGATGTTTGTTTTCTCAACAAACTGATTTAGAAATGAGGTGAATCTATTAAGTTGTACATCTTTTTAGATTACATTAGCAAGGAAAGTTTGAACTTGTTGCACTATAGTGTTTGGTAATGAAGATGTTTGTTTTCTAAACAGAGTAGTTTTGAAATGAAGTGAAACTTGTACATTGTACATCTTGTTAGATTACACAAACAAGGAAAGTTTGAACTTGCTGCACTCAATCCTCTTCGCAGGAAAGCAACTGATTACTAGAAACGAACTAGCTATTTTCACACAGAACAGGGTTTGGCTATGAAGATGTTTGTTTTCTAAAGAAAACACTGAAGAAATGACGCCAATCTACTAAGCTGTACATCGTTTTAGATTACATTAACAAGGAATGTTTGAACTTGCTGCACCCAACCTTCTTCGTAGGAAAACAACTGATTCCTTGAACAGAACTAGCTTATTTAACACAGTACAGTGTTCGGCAATGAAGATGTTTGTTTTCTAAACAAAGTAGTTTAGAAATGAGGCCAATCTACTAAGTTGTCCATCTTTTTAGATTACATTAACAAGGAAAGTTTGAACTTGTTGCACTCAATCTTCTTCCTAGGAAAGCAACTGATTACTAGAACCGGACTAGCTTATTTCACACAGTGTATGGTTCGGCAATGAATTTGTTTGTTTTCTCAAGAAACTACTTTAGAAATTAGGTGAATCTATTAAGTTGTACATCTTTTTAGATTACATTGACCAGGAAAGTTTGAACTTGTTGCACTCAACCATTTCCGTAGAAAAGCAACTGATTCCTAGAACGGTACTAGCTTATTTCACACATTACCGTGTTTCACAATGAAGACGTTTGTTTTCTACACAAAGTAGATTAGAAATAAAGCGAAACTTGTAAGTTGTACATCTTGTTAGATTACAAAAACAAGGAAAAGTTGAACTTGCTGCACTCAACCCTCTTCGTAGCAAAGCAACTTATTCTTAGAACCGAACTAACTTATTTCACACAATACAGTGTTCGGCAATGAAGATGTTTGTTTTCTAAACAAGCTACTGTAGAAATGAGGCCAATCTACTAAGTTGTACATCTTTTTAGATTACATTAACAAGGAAAGTTTGAACTTTTTGCACTCAATCTTCTTCGTAGGAAAGCAACTGATTCCGAGAACTGAACTAGCTTATTTCACACAATACAGTGTTCGGCAATGAAGATGTTTGTTTTCTCAACAAACTACTTTAGAAATTAGGTGAATCTATTAAGTTGTACATCTTCTTAGATTACATTGACAAGGAAAGTTTGAAGTTGTTGCACTCAACCATCTCTGTAGAAAAGCAACTGATTCCAAGAACGGAACTAGCTTATTTCACATATTACAGTGTTTTGCAATGAAGACGTTTGTTTTCTAAACAAAGTAGGTAAGAAATGAAGCAAAACTTGTAAGTTGAACATCTTGTTAGATTACATAAACAAGGAAAGTTTGAACTTGCTGCACTCAACGTTCTTCGTAGGAAAGCAACTGATTCCCAGAACCGAACTAACTTATTTCACACAATACAGTGTTCGGAAATGAAGATGTTTGTTTTCTAAACAAGCTTTTGTAGAAATGAGTCCAATCTACTAAGTTGTACATCTTTTTAGATTACACTAACAAGAAAAGTTTGAACCTGTTGCACTCAACTTTCTTCGTAGGAAAGCAACTGATTCTTGGAAACGAAATAGCTGATTTCACACATTACAGTATTTGTCAATAAAGATGTTTGTTTTCTAAACAAAGTAGTTTAGAAATGAAACGAAACTTGTAAGTTGTACATCTTGTTAGGTTACACAAACAAGGAAAGTTTGAACTTGCTGCACTCAACCTTCTTCGTAGGAAAGCAACTGATTCCTAGAAACGAACTAGTTTTTTACACACAGTACAGTGTTCTTCAGTGAAGATGTTTGTTTTCTAAACAAACTACTGTAGAAATTAGGCCAATACACGAAGTTGTACCTCTTTTTAGATTACATTAACAAGGAGAGTTTGAACTTTCTGCACTCAACTTTCTTCGTAGGAAAGCCACTGATTCCAAGAAATGAACTAGTTCATTTCACAAAGGACAGTGTTCTGCAATGAAGTTGTATGTTATCGAAACAAACTACTATAGAAATGAGGCGAATCTAATAAGTTGTACATCTTGTTAGAATACACAAACATGGAACGTTTGATCTATCTGCACACAACCATCTTCGTAGGAAAGCAAGTGATTCCTAGAACCGAACTAGCTTATTTCACACATTACAGGGCTCAGCAATGAAGTTGTTTGCTTTCTCTACAATCTACTTTAGAAATGAGGTTAATCTATTAAGTTGTACATCTTTTTAGATTACATTAGAAGGAAAGTTTGAACTTGCTACACTCAACCTTCTTCGTAGGAAAGCAACTGATTCCTAGAGCCAACTAGCTTATTTCACACAGTATAGGGTTCGTCACTGAAGATGATTGTTTTCTAAACAAAACACTTTACAAATAGGCGAATCAACTAATTTGTACTTCTTGTTAGATTACACAAACTAGGAAAGTTTGAAATGTTGCACTCAGCCTTCTTTGTAGGAAAGCAACTTATTTCTAGAACCGAAACAGCTTATTTCACACAGTACAGGGTTCGCTAATGAAGATCTTTGTTTTCTAAACAAACTACTGTAGAAATGAGGCCAATCTACTAAGTTGTACATCTTTTTAGATTACATTAACAAGAAAGTTTGAACTTGCTGCACTCAACCTTCTTCGTAGGAAAGCAACTGATTCCTAGAAATGAATAGTTTATTTCACAAACTACAGTATTAGGCAATGAAGATGTTTGTTTTCTAAACAAACTACTTTAGAAATGAGGCGAATCTAATACATTGTACACCTTGTTAGATTACACAAACATGGAAAGTTTGAACTTGCTGCGCTCAACCTTCTTCGTAGGAAAGCAACTGATTCCTAGAAACAAACTAGCTTATTTCAAACATTACAGTGTTCGGTAATGAAGATGTTTGTTTTCTGAACTAACTACTTTAGAAATGCGGTAAATCTGTTAAGTTGTTAAACTATTTAGATTACATTAACAAGGAAAGTTTGAACTTGCTGCATTCAACCATCTCCGGAGAAAAGCAACTGATTCCTAGAACCGAAACAGCTTATTTCACACAGTGCAGTATTTGGCAATGAAGGTGTTTGTTTTCTAAACAAATAGTTTAGAAATGAAGCGAAAGTTGTAAGTTGTACATCTTGTCAGATTACACAAACACGGAAAGTTTGAACTTGCTGCACTCACCCTTCTGCGTAGGAACGCTACTGATTCCTAGAACCGAACTAGCTTATTTCACAGGGTACAGTGTTCGGCCATGAAGGTGTTTGTTTTTTAAACAGACTTCTGTAGAAATGAGGTCAATCTACTAAGTTGTACATCTTTTAAGATTGCATTAACAAGGGACGTTTGAACTTGTTGCACTCACCCTTCTTCGTAGGAAAGCAATTGATTCCTAGACAGAACTAGCTTTTTTCACACAGTATATGGTTCGGCAATGAAGATTTCTTTCCTAAATAAACTACTTTAGAAATGAGGCTAAATAATTAATTTATACATCTTGTAAGATTACACAAACTCCGAAAGTTTGAACTTCCTGCACTCAACCTTCTTCATAGGAAAGCAACTGATTTCTAGAACCGAAACAGCTTATTTCACACAGTACAATTTTTGGCAATGAGCATGTTTGTTTTCTAAACAAAGTAGTTTAGAAATGAGCCGAAACTAATAAGTTGTACAGCTTGTTAGATTACACAAACAAGGAAAGTTTGAACTTGCTGCACTCAACCTTCTTCGTAGGACAGCTACTGATTCCTAGATCCGATCTAGCTTATTTCACACAGTACAGTGTTCGGCCATGAAGATATTTGTTTTCTAAAAAAAACTGTAGAAACTAGGCCAATCTACAAAGTTGTACATCTTTTTAGATACATTAACAAGGAAAGTTTGAACTCGTTGCAGTCAACCTTCTTTGTACGAAAGCAACAGATTCCTAGACCGAACTAGGTTATTTCACGCAGTATAGTGTTCGGTAATGAAGATGTTTGCTTTCTAAACAAGCTACTGCAGAAATGAGGCAAATCAACTAACTTATACATCTTGTTAGATTACACAAACTAGGACAGTTTGAACTTGCTGCACTCAACCTTGTTTGTAGGAAAGCAACTGATTCCTAGAACCTAACTAGCTTAATTTACACAGTACAGTGTTCGGCAATGAAGATGTTTGTTTTCTCAACATAGTACTTTACAAATGAGGTGAATCTATTAAGTTGTACGTCTTTATACAGTACATTAACAAGGAATGTTTGAACTTGTTGCACACAACGATCTCCGTAGAAAAGCAACTGCTTCCAAGAACCGAAGTAGCTTATTTCACACATTATAGTGTTTGGCAATTAAGATGTTTTTTTTTTTCTAAACAAAGTAGTTTAGAAATGAAGCTAAACCTTTAAGCTGTACATCTTGTTAGATTACACAAACTAGGAACGTTTGAACTTGCTGCACTCAACCTTCTTCGTAGGAAAGCAACTGATTCCTGGAAACGAACTAGCTTATTTCACACATTACAGTGTTCGGCAGTGAAGATCTTTGTTTTCTCAACAAACTACTTTAGAAATGAGGTGAATCTATTAAGTTGTACAACTGTTTAGATTACATGAACAAGGAAAGTTTGAACTTGCTGCACTCAACCATCTCCTGAGAAAAGCAACTGATTCCTAGAACTGAAACACACAGTACAGTATTTGGCAATGAAAGTGTTTGTTTTTTAAACAAAGTAGTTTAGAAATGAAGCGAAACTTTTTTCTTGTACATCTTGTTAGATTTCATAAACAAGGAAAGTTTGAACTTACTGCACTCAACCTTCTTTGTAGGAAAGCAACTGATTCCTAGAAGAGAACTAGCTTATTTCACACAGTACAGTGTTTGGCAATGAAGATGTTTGTTTTGTCAACAAACTAATGTAGAAATTAGGCTAATCTACTAAGTTGTACATCTTTTTAGAATACGTTAACAAGGAATGTCTGAAATTGTTGCACTCAACCATCTTTGGAGAAAATCAACTGATTCTTAGAAACGAACTAGCTTATTTCACACATTACAGTGTTTGGCAATGAAGATGTTTCTTTTCTAAACAATCTACTTTAATAATGAGGGGAATCTACTAACTTGCACATCTTGTTAGATTACACAAACACGGAAAGTTTGAACTTGCTGCACTCAACCTTCTTCGTAGGAAAGCAGCTAATTCCTAGAAACGAACTAACTTTTCACACACAGTACAGTGTTCGGCAGTGAAGATGTTTGTTTTCTAAACAAACTACTGTAGAAATTAGGAAAATCTACTAAGTTGTACATCTTTTTAGATTACATTAACAAGGAAAGTTTGAACTTGTTGCACTCCAAATTCTTCATAGGAAAGCAACAGATTCCTAGACCGAAGAAGCTTATTTCACACAGCACAGTGTTCGGCAATGAAGATGTGTGTTTTCTAAACAAACTACTGTAGAAATTAGACCAATCTACTAAGTTGTACCTCTTTTTAGATTACATTAACAAGGAAACTTTGAACTTGCTGTACTCAACCTTCTTCATAGGACAGCAACTGATTACTAGAAACGAAGTAGTTTATTTCACAAACTACAGTGTTCGGCAATGAAGATGTTTGTTTTGTAAAAAACTATTGTAGAAATGAGGCGAATCTAATACATTGTACATCTTGTTAGATTACACAAACATGGAACGTTTGAACTTGCTGCACTCCACCTTCTTTGAGGAAAGAAACTGATTCCTAGAACCAAAACACATTATTTCACACACTATAATATTTGGCAATGAAGGTGTTTGTTTTCTAAACAAAGTGGTTTAGAAATGAGGCGAATCTAATAAGTTGTACATCTTGTTAGATAATGCAAACAAGGAAAGTTTGAACTTGCTGCACTCAACGTTCTTCATAGGATAGCAACTGATTCCTAGAAATGAACTAGCTATTTTCACAAGTACTGGGTGTGGAAATGAAGAGGTTTGTTTTCTAAACAAACTACTGTAGAAATGATGCCAGTCTACCAAGTAGTATATCTTTTTAGATTACTTTAACAAGCAAAGTTGGAACTTGCTGCACTCAACCTTCTTCGTAGGAAAGCAAATGATTCCTAGAACCGAACTACCTTATTTCACACATTACAGTGTTTGGCAATGAAGATGTTTCTCTTCTAAACAAAGTAGTTCAGAAATGAAGCGAAACTTGTAAGTTGTACATCGTGTTAGATTCCATAAACAAGGAAAGTTTGAACTTGCTGCACTCAACATTTTTAACAGGAAAGCAATTTATTCCTGGAACCGAACTAGCTTATTTCACACAGTACAGTTTTCAGTAATGAAGATGTTTCTCTTCTGAACACTACTTTAGAAATGAATCAACTAACTTATACATCTTCTTAGATTACACAAACTAGGAAAGTTTGAACTTGCTGCACTCAACTTTCTTCGTAGGAAACTAAATTATTCCTAGAACCGAACTAGCTTATTTCACACAGTACAATAGTTGGCAATGAAGGTGTTTGTTTTCTAAATACAGTAGTTTAGAAATGAAGCAAAACTTGTAATTTGTATATATTGTTAGATTACACAAACAAGGAAAGTTTGAACTTGCTGCACTCAACCTTCTTCGTAGGAAAGCAACTGAATCCTTGAAACGAACTAGCTATTTTCACACAGTACAGGTTTCGGCAATGAAGATATTTGTTTTCTAAATAAACTACTGAAGAAATGACGCCAATCTACCAAGTTGTACATCTTTTTAGATTACATTAACAAGGAGTGTTTGAACTTACTGCGCTCAACCTTCTTCGTACGAAAACAACTTATTCCTCGAACCGAACTAGCTTACTTCACACAGTATATGGTTCGGCAATGAAGATGTTTGTTTACTAAACAAAGTAGTTTGGAAATGAAGCAAAACTTGTAAGTTGTACATCTTGTGAGATTACACAAACAAGGAAAGTTTGAACCTGCTGCACTCAACCTTCTTCGTAGGAAAGCAACTGATTCCTAGAACCGAAATAGCTTATTTCACACAGTATAGGGTTTGGAAATGAAGATGTTTGTTTTATAAACAAATTACTTTAGAAATGAGGCGAATCAACTAACCTATAAATCTTGTTAGATTACACAAACTAAGAAAGTTTGAACTTGCTGCACTCAACCTTTTTCCTAGGAAAGCAAGTGATTTCTAGAATCGAAACAGGTTATTTCACACAGTACAATATTTGGCAATGAAGGTGTTTGTTTTCTAAACGAAGTAGTTTAAAAATGAAGCGAATCTAGGAAGTTGTACATCTACTAGATTACACAAACAAGGAAAGTTTGTACTTGCTGCACTCCAGCTTCTTCGTAGGAAAGCAACTGATTCCTAGAACCGAACTAGCTTATTTCACACAGTACAGTGTTCGGCAATGAAGATGTTTGTTTTCTAAACAACTTACTGTAGAAATGAGACCAATCTACTAAGTTCTACATCTTTTTAGATTATATTAACAAGGAAAGTTTGAACTTGTTGCACTCAAACTTCTTCGTAGGAAAGCAACTGATTTCTAGACCGAACTAGCTTATTTCACACAGATCAATATTTGGAAATGTAAGTCTTTGTTTTCTAAACAAAGCAGTTTACAAATGAGGGGAATATAATAAGTTGTACATCTTGTTAGATTACACAAACAAGGAAAGTTTCAACTTACTGCACTCAACCTTCTTCGTAGGAAAGCGTCTGATTCCTAGAAACGAACTAGCTATTTTCACACGGTACAGTGTTCGGCAATGAAGATGTTTGTTTTCTCAACAAACTACTTTAGAAATGGGTTGAAACTATTAAATTGTACATCTTCTTAGATTACATTAACAATGAAAGTTTGAACTTGTTGCAATCAACCGTTTCTGTTAAAGAGCAACTGATTCCTAGAACCAAACTAGCTTATATCACACATTATAGTGTTTGGCAATGAAGATGTTTTTTTTTTTCTAAAAAAAGTAGTTTAGAAATGAAGCGAAACTTGAAAGTTATACATGTTGTTAGATTACACAAACTAGGAAAGTTTGAACTGGCTGCACTCAACCTGCTTCGTAGGAAAGCAACTGATTGCTAGAACCGAACTAGCTTATTTCACACAGTACGGGGTTCGGCAATGAAGATGTTTGATTTCTCAACAAACTACTTTAGAAATGAGGTGAGTCTATTACGTTGTACATCTTTTTAAATTACATTAACAAGGAACGTTTGAACTTGTTGCACTCAACCTTCTCCGTAGAAAAGCAATTAATTCCTAGAACTGAACTAGCTTATTTCACACATTGCAGTGTTTGGCAATGAATATGTTTTTTTTCTTCTAAACAAAGTAGTTTAGAAATAAAGCGAAACTTGTTAGTTGTACAATTTGTTAGATTACACAAACTAGGATAATTTGAACTTGCTGCACTCAACCTTCTTCTTAGGAAAGCAACTGATTCCTAGAACCAAACTAGCTTATTTCACACAGTACAGTGTTTGGCAATGAAGATGTTTTTTCACTAGACAAAGTAGTTTAGAAATGAAGCGAAACTTGTAATTTGTACATCTTATTAGATTACACAAACTAGGAAAGTTTGCACTTCATGCACTCAACCTTATTCTTAGGAAGGAAACTGATTCCTAGAACCGAACTAGCTTATTTCACACAGTACAGTGTTCGGAAATGAAGGTGTTTGTTTTCTAAACAAACTACTGTAGAAATGAGACCAATCTACTAAGTTGTACATCTTTTTAGATAATATTAACAAGGAAAGTTTGAACTTGTTACACTTTTCCTTCTTCGTAGGAAAGCAACTGATTCCTAGACCGAACTAGCTTATTTCATACAAAACAATATTTGGAAATGAAGGTGTTTGTTTTCTAAACAAAGTAGTTTAGAAATGAGGGGAATCTAATAAGTTGTACATCTTGTTAGATTACGCAAACAAGGAAAGTTTCAACTTGCTGCACTCAACATTCTTCTTAGGAAAGCACCTGATTCCTAGAAACGAACTAGATATTTTCACACAGTACAGGGTTCAGCAGTGAAGATGTTTGTTTTCTAAACAAACTAATGTATAAATGACACCAATCTACTAAGTTGTACATCTTTTTAGATTACATTAACAAGGAGTGATTGAACTTGCGGCACTCAACCTTCTTAGTAGGAAAACAACTGATTCCTTGAACCGAACTAGCTTATTTCACACAGTACAGTATTCGACAATGAAGGTGTTTGTTTTCTAAACAAAGTAGATTAGAAATGAAGCGAAACATGTAAGGTGTACATCTTGTTAGATTACACGAACAAGGAAAGGTTGAACTTGCTGCACTCAACATTCTTCTTAGGAATGCAACTGATTCCTAAAACCGAACTGGCTTATTTCACACAGTACAGTGTTAGGCAATGAAGATGTTTGTTTTCTTGAAAAGCTACTGTAGAAATGAGGCCAATCTCGTAAGTTGTATATCTTTTTAGATTACACAAACAAGGAAAGTTTGAACTTGCTGCACTCAACCTTCTTCGTAGGAAAGCAACTGATTTCTAGATCGAACAAGCTTATTTCACACAGTATAGTGTTTGGCAATGAAGATGTTTGTTTTTTAAACAAGATTCTGTAGAAATGTGGCGAATCAACTAACTTACACATCTTGTTAGATTTCACAAACTAGGAAAGTTTGAACTTGCTGCACTCAACCTTCTTCACAGGAAAGCAACTGATTCCTAGAACCAAAACAGCTTATTTCACACATTACAGTGTTTAGCAATGAAGATGTTTCTCTTCTAAACAAAGTAATTTAGAAATGAAGCTAAACTTGTAAATTGTACATCTTGTTAGATTACACAAACAAGGAAAGTTTGAACTTGGTGCACTCAACGTTCTTCGTAGGAAAGCAACTGATTCCTAGACCAAACTAGCTTATTTCACACAGTGTAGGGTTTGGCAATGAAGATGTTTGTTTTCTAAACAATCTTCTGTAGAAATGAGGTGAATCAACTAACTTTTACATTTTCTTAGATTACACAAACTAGGAAAATTTGAACTTGCTGCACTCAACATTGTTCTTAAGAAAGCAACTGGTTCCCAGAACCAAAACAGCTTATTTCACACAGAACAATAAGTGGCAATGAAGGTGTTTGTTTTCTAAAGGAACTACTGTAGAAATGAGGCCAATCTACTAAGTTGTACATCTTTTTAGATTACATTAACAAGGAAAGTTTCGACTTGTTGCACTCAACCTTCTTCGTAGGAAAGCAAATGATTCCTAGAACCAAACTAGCTTATTTCACACAATATAGGGGCGAGCAATGAAGATTTTTTTTTCTGAACATACTACTTTAGAAATGAGGCGAATCTATTAACTTATACGCCTTGTTAGATTACACAAACTAGGAAAGTTTTAACTTGCTGCACTCAACCTTCTTTCTAGGAAAGCAACTGATTCCTAGAACCGAAACAGCTTATTTCACACAGTACAATATTTGGCAATGAAGATGTTCGATTTCTAAACAAAGTACTTTAGAAATGAGGCGAATCAAACAAGTTGTACATCTTGTTAGATTACACAAACAAGGAAAGTTTGAACTTGCTGCACTCAACCTTCTCGTAGGAAAGCAACTGATTACTAGAACCGAACTAGCTTATTTCACAAAGAATAGGGTTCGGCAATGAAGATGTTTGTTTTCTAAAAAAACTACTTTAGAAATGAATCAACTAACTTATCCATCTTTTTAGATTACACAAACTAGGAAACTTTGAACTTTCTGCACTCAACCTTCTTCGTAGGAAAGCAACTGATTCCTAGAACGGAGCTAGCTTATTTCACACATTACAGTGTTTAGCAATGAAGTTGTTTCTCTTCTAAACAAAGTAGTTTAGAAATGAAGCGAAACTTGGAAATTGTATATCTTGTTAGCTTACACAAACAAGGAAAGTTAGAACTTGCTGCACTCAACCTCCTTCGTAGGAAAGCAACTGATTCCTAGAACTGAACTAGCTTATTTGACACAGTATAGTGTTCAGCAATGAAGATGTTTGTTTTTTAAACAAACTTCTGTAGAAATTAGACCAATCTCCTAAGTTGTACATCTTTTTAGATTACATTAAAAAGGAAAGTTTGAACTTGTTTCACTCAACCTTCTTCCTAGGAAAGCAACTGATTCCTAGACCGAACTAGCTTATTTCACACAGTGTAGGGTTTGGTAATGAAGATGTTTGTTTTCTAAACAAGCTTTTGTAGAAATGAGGTGAATCAACTAACTTTTCCATCTTGTTAGATTACACAAACTAGGAAAGTTTGAACTTGCTCCACTCAACCTTCTTCTTAGGAAAGCAACTGCTTCCTAGAACCAAAAGAGCTTATTTCACCAGAACAATAAAGGCAATGAAGGTGTTTGTTTTCTAAACGAACTACTGTAGGAATGAGGCCAAACTACTAAGTTGTACATCTTTTTAGATTACATTAACAAGGAAAGTTTCGACTTTTTGTACTCAACCTTCTTCGTAGGAAAGCAACTGATTCCTACAACCGAGCTAGCTTATTTCACACATTACAGTGTTTAGCAATGAAGATTTTTCTCTTCTAAACAAAGTAGGTTAGAAATGAAGCGAAACTTGTAAATTGTACTTCTTGTTAGATTACACAAACAAGGAAAGTTTGTACTTGCTGCACTCAACCTTTTTCGTAGGAAAGCAACTGATTCCTAGAACCGAACTAGCTTATTTGACACAGTACAGTGTTCGGCAATGAAGCTGTTTGTTTTCTAAACAAACTTCTGTAGAAATGAGACCAATCTAGTAAGTTGAACATCTTTTTAGATTACATTAAGAAGGAAAGTTTGAAGTTGTTGTACTCACCTTCTTCTTGGAAAGCAACTGATTCCTAGACCATACTAGCTTATTTCACACAGTGTAGGGTTTGGCAATGAAGATGTTTGTTTTCTAAACAAGCTTTTGTAGAAATGAGGTGAATCAACTAACTTTTACATCTTGTTAGATTATACAAACTAGGAAAGACTGAACTTGCTGCACTCAACATTAATCTTAGGAAAGCAACTGCTTCATAGAACCAAAACAGCTTATTTCACCCAGAACAATAATTGGCATTGAAGTTGTTTGTTTTCTAAACGAACTACTGTAGAAATGAGACCAATCTACTAAGTTGTACATCTTTTTAGATTACATTAACAAGGAAAGTTTGAACTTGTTTCACTAAACCTTCTTCGTAGGAAAGCAACTGATTCCTAGACCGAACTAGCTTATTT
The DNA here is from genome assembly GCA_036365145.1 of Orientallactaga sibirica. Lineage (NCBI taxonomy): Eukaryota > Metazoa > Chordata > Mammalia > Rodentia > Dipodidae > Orientallactaga > Orientallactaga sibirica. Next base: position 3,694 of record JAEOAD010001181.1, on the reverse strand, counting down.
CACACAGTGTAGGGTTTCATAATGAAGATGTTTGTTTTCTAAACAAGCTTTTGTAGAAATGAGGTGAATCAACTAACTTTTACATTTTGTTAGATTATACAAACTGGGAAGATTGAACTTGCTGCACTCAACCTTAATTTTAAGAAAGCAACTGCTTCATAGAACCAAAACAGCTTATTTCACCCAGAACATTAATTGGCATTGAAGGTGTTTGTGTTCTAAACGAACTACTGTAGAAATGAGGCCAATATACAAAGTTGTACATCTTTTTAGATTACATTAACAAGGAAAGTTTCGACTTGTTGCACTCAACCTTCTTCGTAGGAAAGCAAATGATTCCTAGAACCGAACTAGCTTATTTCACACAGTATATGGTTCGGCAATGAAGATGTTTGTTTTCTGAACATACTACTTAAGAAATGAGGCGAATCTACTAACTTATATGCCTTGTTAGATTACTCAAGCTAGGAAAGTTTGAACTTGTTGCACTCAACCTTCTTTGTAGGAAAGCAACTAATTCCTAGAACCGAAACAGCTTATTTCACACAGTACAATATTTGGCAATGAAGATGTTTGTTTTCTAAACAAAGTAGTTTAGAAATGAGGCGAATCAAATAAGTTGTACATGTTGTTAGATTACACAAACAAGGAAAGTTTGAACTTGCTGCACTCAACCTTGTTCGTAGGAAAGCAATGTATTCCTAGAACCGAGCTAGTTTATTTCACACATTACAATGTTTGTCAATGAAGATGTTTCTCTTATAAACAAAGTAGTTTAGAAATGAAGCGAAACTTGTAAGTTGTATATCTTGTTAGATAACACAAACAAGGATAGTTTGAACTTGCTGCACTCAACCTTCTTCGTTGGAAAGCTACTGATTCCTAGAACCGAACTAGCTTATTTCTCACAGTACAGTGTTCGGCAATGAAGATGTTTGTTTTCTAAACAAACTTCCTTAGAAATGAGAACAATCTACTAAGTTGTACATCTTTTTAGATTACATTAACAAGGAAAGTTTGAACTTGTTGCACCAAATTTCTTCGTAGGAAAGCAACTGATTCCTAGACCAAACTAGCTTATTTCACACAGTGTAGGGTTTGGCAATAAAGATGTTTGTTTTCTAAACAGGCTTTTGTAGAAATGAGGTGATTCAACTAACTTTTACATCTTCTTAGATTACACAAACTAGGAAAATTTGAACTTGCTGCACTCAACATTGTTCTTAGGAAAGCAACTGTTTCCCAGAACCAAAACAGCTTATTTCACACAGAACAATAACTGGAAATGAAGGTGTTTGCTTTCTAAACAAGCTACTGTAGAAATGAGGCCAATCTACTAAGTTGTACATCTTTTTATATTACATTAACAAGGAAAGTTTCGACTTGTTGCACTCAACCTTCTTCGTAGGAAAGCAAATGATTCCTAGAACTGAACTAGCTTATTTCACAAAGAATAGGGTTCGACAATGAAGATGTTTGTTTTCTGAACATACTACTTTAGAAATGAGGCGAATCTACTAACTTATACGCCTTGTTAGATTACACAAACTAGGAAAGTTTTAACTTGCTGCACTCAACCTTCTTTCTAGGAAAGCAACTGATTCCTAGAACCGAAACAGCTTATTTCACACAGTACAATATTTGGCAATGAAGATGTTCGATTTCTAAACAAAGTAGTTTAGTAATGAGGTGAATCAAATAAGTTGTACATCTTGTTAGATTACACAAACAAGGAAAGATTGAACTTGATGCACTCAACCTTCTTTGTAGGAAAGCAACTGATTACTAGAACCGAACTAGCTTATTTCACAAAGAATAGGGTTTGGCAATGAAGATGTTTGTTTTCTAAACAAACTACTGTAGAAATGAATCAACTAACTTATACATCTTTTTAGATTACACAAACTAGGAAATTTTGAACTTTTCTGCACTCAACCTTCTTCGTAGGAAAGCAACTGATTCCTAGAACCGAGCTAGCTTACTTCCCACATTACAGTGTTTGGCAATGAAGATGTTTCTCTTCTACACAAAGTAGTTTAGAAATCAAGCGAAATTTGTAAGTTGTATATGTTGTTAGATAACACAAAGTAGGAAAGTTTGAACTTGCTCCACTCAACCTTCTTTGTAGGAAAGCAACTGATTCCTAGAACTGAACTAGCTTATATCTCACAGTACAGTGTTCGGCAATGAAGATGTTTGTTTTCTAAAGAAACTTCTGTAGAAATGAGAATAATATACTAAGTTGTACATCTTTTTAGATTACATTAACAAGGAAAGTTTGAATTTGTTGCACCAACTTTCTTCGTAGGAAAGCAATTGATTCCTAGACCAAACTAGGTTATTTCGCACAGTGTAGGGTTTGGCAATGAAGATGTTTGTTTTCTAAACAAAGTAGTTTAGAATTGAGGCGAATCAAATAAGTTGTACATCTTGTTAGATTACACAAACAAGGAACGTTTGAACTTGCTGCACTCAACCTTCATCGTAGGAAAGCAACTGATTCCCAGAACCAAAACAGCTTATTTTACACAGTACAATATTTGGCAGTGAAGGTGTTCCTTTTCTAAAGAAAGTAATTTAGAAATGAAGCGAAACTTGGAAGTTGTACATCTTGAGAGATTACACAAACAAGGAAAGTTGGAACTTGCTGCACTCAACCTTCTTTGTAGGAAAGCAACTGATTCCTAGAACCGAACTAGCTTATTTCTCACAGTACAGTGTTCAGCAATGAAGATGTTTCTTTTCTCAAGAAACTGCTTCAGAATTGAGGTGAATCTATTAACTTGTACATCTTTTTAGATTACATTAACAAGGAAAGTTTGAACTATCTGCACTCAACCTTCTTCGTAGGAAAGCAAATGATTCCTAGAACCGAACTAGCTTATTTCACACAGTACAGGGTTCAGAAATGAAGATGTTTGTTTTCTAAAAAAACTACTGTAGAAATGACGTGAAACTACTAACTTATACATCTTTTTAGATTACAAAAAGTAGGAAAGTTTGAACTTGCTGCACTCAACCTTCTTTGTAGGAAAGCAACTGATTTTAGAAACAAAACAGCTTATTTCACACATTACAATATTTGGAAATGAAGATGTTTGTTTTCTAAACAAAGTAGTTTAGAAATGAGGTGAATCAAATAAGTTGTACATCTTGTTAGATTATACAAACAAGGAAAGTTTGAACTTGCTGCACTCAACCTTCTTCGTAGGAAAGCAACTTATTACTAGAACCGAATTAGCTATTCTTACAGAGTACAGGTTTCAGCAATGAAGATGTTCGTTTTCTAAACAAACTACTGAAGAAATGACGCCAATCTACTATGTTGTACATCTTTTTAGATTACATTAACAAGGAAAGTTTGAACTTGCTGCACTCCACCTTCTACGTAGGAAAGCTACTGATTCCTAGAACTGAACGAGCTTATTTCGCACAGAACAGTGTTCGACAATGAAGATGTTTCTTTTCTAAACAAACTACTGTAGAAATGAGGCCAATCTACTAAGTTGTACATCTTTTTAGATTACATTAACAAGGAAAGTTTGAACTTGTTGCACTCAACCTACTTCGAAGGATAGCAAATGATTCCTAGAACCGAACTAGCTTACTTCACACAGTATATGGTTCGGCAATGAAGATGTTTGTTTTCTAAACAAACTACTTTAGAAATGAGGTGAAACTACTACCTGATACA
>JAEOAD010002238.1:0-122939 GCA_036365145.1 Orientallactaga sibirica | reverse complement strand
GAAATCCAACAAGACTGCCCAGTCCCACAATGGATGTCTCTAATCAAAACATAGAAGAGATAATTGGATTGAAACCCCAAAATGAAGTCATAAGCAATGCAACCCTAGCCAAGAAAAGAGCAGAACTTTCAGAAAATCAACAAAGGTCCAATAATTGTATCATTGCTGTTTTCATGAGATTAGACCTAATAGAAAAGAACCAGGAAGGGCTCCAAAAACAGTTAAAGGACCTGAAAGATATCAAAAAAAAAAGAGGACCTTAATAACTAGCTGGCTAAGCTCAATGAAGACATAAATAAATGCAAGGATGAATTCCAAGAAGCACTAAAAAAATATCAGAAAATGATGTGAAAAGGGAACTTGACAGATGATTGGAAACTATACATAAAAAGCAGTAGAAAATACAAACCAAATTGAACAAAACCAAAACTCTATAGAAGCTCTCAAGAATAGAGTCAGCCATGTAGAAGATAGAAACTCAGAACTGGAAGACAGAAAAGAAGAAATAGCATGCGAATCCAAAACTTTCAATAAGTTCAAAAATTTTTGTGAACAGAACATGTGGGAAATGTGGGATGGCCTTAAATATTCCAACATTAGGATCAGAAGGGGAAGAAAATCAGGCCAAAGGAATTGAGAAATTATTCAACAAAATTATTGAAGAGAACTTTCCCAATCTCTCAAAAGAAAGTCCCATCAAGGTACAAGAAGCTAACAGAACTCCAAACAGATTGGACCAAAGGAGAAATTCTCCAAGACATATTATCATTAAAACCCTAAATATTGCTAACACGGAGAAAGTCCTAAAAGCATCTAGGGAGAAACAATACATTACATATAAAGGTAACCGATCAGAATTACCTCAGATTTCTCAATGGAAACACTCAAATCCAGAAGGGCCTTGAATGGAATACTGTAAAGACTAAGATCTTATGGCTTCCAACCCAAAGTACTCTACCCAGAAAAAATATCCCTCATAATAGATGGTGAAAGAAAAACTTTCCATGATAAAACCCAGCTGTATAACTTTATGATCACAAAGCCAAATCTACAGAGAGTACTTCAGGGAATTCTCCACACAGAAGCATCAAATAATCAACTTCAAGAACCTACAAGAAGCAGATCACAATAACCAAACTCAGAGAAGGCACTTAAAGCAACCCCTCAAAGTCTAGAAAAACACCAAACCACCACACATGGTGGGAATTAAATCAAACCTCACAGTTATTACTCTTAATATGAAAGGCCTTAATTCACCCATGAAGAGACATAAACTGACAGGATGGATCAGAAAATTAGACCCCTCAATCTTCTGTCTTCAAGAAACCCACCTCACCACTAAAGATAGACATCTTCTCAGTGTGAAAGGGTGGAAAATGATAGTTCAAGCAAACGGAAATAAGAAACAAGCAGGTGTCGCTATACTAATATCAGATTTTTTAAAAAGCCTAAAGTAATCCAAAAAGACAAAGAAGGCCACTTCTTACTTATCAAGGGAAAACCCAACAAGAAGATATCACAATCATCAAACTTTATGCACTAAACACATGTGCACCACAATTCATAAAACAAAAATTATTTGATAACAAAATAGAAATAACCAGCAACACCATCATAGTCGGAGACATCAATATTCCACTATCAGCAATAGATAGATCATCCAAACAGAAATTAATAGGGAAATAAGAGAGCTCAACATCACCACAGAGCAACTAGACCTAACAGACATCTACAGAACATTCCACCCAAAATCTACAGATTACACATTCTTCTCAGCAGCCCATGGAACCTTTTCTAAAATAGATCATATATTGGGCCACAAAGCCTGCCTCCATATTTTCAGGAAAATCAATATAATTTCCTGCATGATATCAGGCCACAATCCCGTAATGCTAGAAATTAACAACAAAAGGTATGCCAGGAATCCCTCCAGCTCCTGGAAACTGAACAACACACTTGTAAACAATAAAGGGGTTGTGGATAAAATAAAAAAATGAAATTGCAAAATTTCTAGAATTGAACGTCAAGAGAACACATCATATCAAAACTTATGGAACACAATGGAGGCAGTACTTAGGGTCAAAATCATAGCACAAAATGCCTTCATAACAAAGACACAGAGATCCCAAATCAATAACCTAACCTTCTACCTAAAGGCATTGGAAAAACAAGAAGAAGCCAAGCCAAAAAGCTCCAGACAGAAAGAAATAATCAAGATCATTGGAATCTCATGAAGCTGAAAAGTTTTTTCACAGACAAGTATACAATAACCAAAGCCAACAGGTTCCCTCAGAATGGGAGAAAAATTTTGCCAGCTATATAACTGACAGAGGCCTAATTTCTACAATTTTACAAATAACTCCAAAGCCTAAACAATAAATCATCAAACAACCCACTCACAAAATGGGGCAGAGAATTGCACAGGTGTTGGGGTCCCCCTAGGGGCCAGCCCAGGAGGAATGGCAGGATCTCTGCCGAGTTGGGGGGAGAGGTGTGGAATCACGACACAGACTCCAGGAGTTGGGTGACAGATCATCTTATAGCAGGTTTCTCGTGAGCATGGGACTATAGCTGTTGTTATGCCAGGCCTGCACAGAACGCCATGTTTACAGAAGCCAGTTCCTGGTTTCTTCTGACATGCAGTCTGTCTAGGACCAGACCTGCATTGTGCCATACATATCCTCCTTTTTGTTTTTATTATTGGCAACCCTGGGAGGTATGGTTCTTTGCCAAGCCATTGTTGAACCCAGGCCCCAAGGGATCATCACATGTAACGGTGCCTGTCTTAGGTTTCCTCATATCATGGAATCTTACCCATCATTGACTACCCACCATCCTAGTGTGGCTAGAGCCAGTCCTGCATTGTGCCATACACACAGGGAGTTCTCAGAGGAAGAAACACAAATGGCAAACACATACTTAAGAAAATGTTCAACATCCCTAATCATCAGGGAAGTGCAAATTAAAACAACTATGAGATTCCACTTTACCCCAGGAAGGATAGCTAACATTAAAAAAACTAAGGAAAACAAATGCTGGTGAGGCTGTGGAGAAATGGGAACCTTCTTTCACTGTTTGTGGGAATGTAAAATGGTACAACCGTTATGGACAGCTACATGGAGACTCCTGAAAATGATGACTATAGACCTGCCAACAGATCCAGTTTTCCCCTTACTGGGCATTTACCCTAAAAGCTCCAAGCCTCAGATCAGAGAGATTTGCTCAGCCACGTTTATAGCTGCTCAATTCATAACAGCTAAGAGCTGGAATCAACCCAGATGTCCAAAATTAGATAAATGGATAACAAAGATATAGTATACCTACACTATGGAATTCTATGCAAGTAGTAAGGAAAAATGAAACAATGAAATTTGAAGAAAAATGGTCAATCATGGAACAGATCATTCTCAGTGAGCTCACCCAATCACAAAAAGATAATCTTCATATATTATCATTCATCTGTGCTCCTAACCTGAATCGACCCCAGATGCTGTCATACCTAATAAGTACCCTGAGGACCAGACAATATGGAGCGTGGGACAGGAGGGGAGTGTAAGTGTGAGAGGGAGAGTAAGGATGGAGGGCACAATAGGGACCAAAATGGAAATGGTACCATAAAATCCTATATTCTGAACAACAGGCTAAATCATTGATCCTTAACCAGGCCCATAAAGGGAACACCTGATCCACAGGGATCTGGAGATGACTTCATGACTTAATCTTTTCCTGTTTCTCTCTCTGTGTCTCTCTCTCCCTCTCTGTCTGTCTATCTCTCTCTCTCTTTCTCTGTCTCACTCTCCTCTCTAGGCTGTCTTTCCCTTTTATATTACTTATCTTTTTCTTCCTTCACCTTCCTTGGCACTGACTTGTAACTCCCAGTACCAGCATGGGGTTAACTTTTACAATGAGCTATTGATCAGAGAGACCTACAATATTTCCTCATAAAAGGCAGATTTCTGTCAGAGTTCTTGATGACCTAGCAAAGGTTAATGGTAAGACCCTATGCCGAAGAAACCATATGCTGTTGGGACAAAACATGGAGTGACCTGATCAGAATCTGGAAGAGGGTCAGTCCCAAGACAGTTAGCTTGTCTAGTTCCAGAGGGTGCTACACGAGCAACTGTGGGAAAATGACCAACATATGTCCAAACAACTTTCAGTCTAAGCTACTCAGCAGTAATCAACCTGATGTGATGTTCAAACAAGAACACAGCCATGGTGGGTAGCCAACTGCTCTTGATTTGGCTAACAGATCCACTGGGTGGAATGGAACTCTTAGCTGAAACTGGGAAAGAAGTCAAAACCATGTACAAAAAAGGATCCCATTCTCCAGTATCAAGCTCCCATCAAATGAGGGCTAGAAGAGGGGATATGCATATAAAATTCTCTCTAAATAACAATGGCCATCCCATCTATCTGTTACTAACTTCTCTCTTTTGGAGAATTTGCTTATCTTTTTTAGATGGGCAATGAATCTGAAGGGTGGATCAGCCTATTGCACCTCACCAGGGCCCCTGTTAAAACCATAGAGTAACAGGGAAAATGAGCACCAGAACTAGGCTGAAGGAGATAAACACAGAGAACATTCAACTCCTACTAAGCCAGATATCCAGAGACACAGTGGCTCCCAAATACTCATCAATGAAGTAGAACTAAAATGAACCCAACGTGTCTCAGGGAAACTCACAGAAGAGGGGGTAGAAAGAGTGTTAGAGCCACAAGTTGGGTCATTATGCACAGAGGCAAAACTGTTGGCTACCCCCATAATACACAACCCACACTCCCCAATGAGGAGGGTCCCTTTGGAGGGTGGAGGGCAGGAAGGAGGCTACCGGAGGCACCATCATGAGTGTAAAAATTAAAATAAATAAAAAATTAAAAAGTAAAAAAAAAATTAAAAAACAAAATTAAAATTAAATATAAACTTTTGAATTAAAATTTCAGTTTCAAGTTTTACCTGCTCACACAGTGTATCTTAAAAGTGATAATTTAAAGTTTGATCTTTTATATTGTATATCTTGGAATCAAAATTTTTCTTGTATGTTTATTATGTCTCAGTTGAATTTCAGTGAACATTATATTCAGTTATAATTTCTTTCATCATTTTTGTAATATGAATGAAAATACAAACATTTAAAGCTGGTACTTTCTCATAATAAATTTTCTCTTATGAACATTAATTTGTTTTTGGAGAGAGACAGAGAGAAACAGAGAGGGAGAGGAAGACAGATAGAGATGGGCACACCAGCAGCCTCTCAGCTGCTGCAAACAATATCCAGATGCATGCGCCCCCTTGTGGTCAAGTGCAGCATTGCCCCCTTGTGTCACTTTGCATCTGGCTAAACACAGGACCTGGAGATTGGAACCGCTGGAGATTGGAACCAGCGTTCTTAGGCTTAGGAGGCAGGCGCCTTAACTGCTAAACTATCTCTCCAGCCCAAGAACATTAATTTTTTTATTTTTATTTTTGGAGAGAGACACATGTAGAGAATTTGATTAGCAGTCTCTCAGCTGCTGTGAACAAAATCCAGATGTGTGTGCCCCCTTGTAGGTGTGGCATTGCGCCCTTGTTTTGCAAAACCTGGAGATTGAAACCAGAAGGCTTAGGAGGCAGGCGCCTTAACCACTAAGCCATCTTTCCAGCCCAAGAACATTAATTTTTGATCAACCATGTATTTGATTAATAATGAGCTTATAGATTGTCCTTTAAAAGTTAAAAAAATAGAAGGAAAGAAAGAATAAATAAATAAAGGTTTTTTTTGGTTAAGGAGATATTGACAGGTAAATTAATGAAGTGAAATGTTTTGGGAATCTATCTATAACCTAAAATAGTGATTATTCAGAAAATGTTTAGGTATAGCAGGCATAATTTAGAATGTTTTACTTGGCACAAAAACATGAACTGTGAGTTTCTGAGTCAGAAAAATGAAATTGTAGTCAAGCAAATTAATTAAGAATAGGTGTGTGATATAATTTACCATCTAAAAGCAAATAAGGCCTGAGAACCACACTGGCAAATCTATCAGGCTTAATAATATGTTTATATTAGGGGAGAAGGTCTTGGTATGTAGTTGACTTGCTGGAATTTGTGTTTCTACTGTTTCAGACTCCCAAGCGCTAAGATTATAGGTGTGTAAAATCATGGCCAGATTTAGCCTTTTTAATAAAAATTGATTACTATTAAATTTTCCTTTAAGGAACCCAACTCTTCATGTGTTATATGTTTTTAGTCAGTGCACCCCTATAAAGAACCTTATCTTCTTCCTATTAGCAAGAACTAAAACTTACATATCTATAATCTCTGTTTTAAAAATGTGGGGTCCTGGAGAGATGGCTAAGTAGATAAAGCACATTTTGTGCAAGCATAAGAACCTGAGTTCAGATCCTCAGACCCACATAAAATCAGATGCTGTAGTCTGAACATATGCAATCCCAGTGTGTGGTAAGGAGACAGAAACAGGAGAACCACCTAGAAGCTAACTTGTAAATGCAGCAGTAAACAAGGGCCATGCCTCCAAACAATGTGTAAAATGAGAATCCAGAAACTGAAGTTTCCTCTGACCTCCACATGTACATCATGCCCCCTCAGAACCCTTTTTATTTGCAAATTTTTATTTGTTTTACACTTTAGAGGTAGTTGGATTTATTCATGGATATTGACCTACCCACTTACTCAATTGGAAATGAGAGTGTTGCATGTGCAATGTATGAACTGACTGGTTTCCTGGCTGAGCACTGTCTCATGGCAGGAAAGAAACAAAATCACTTTGTTAGAAAGCCTTGTAAACAGTGTTGAAGGCTTTTTAAGTATTTGCTCCAGATATGCATTCTGAGGCAGGTCTTCACCAAGAGAACACAGTTTCTTAATGGTTAGTATTCCACCACTCACACATCATTCTAATTCAATAAAATGTAAAAAAAAAAAAAAAGTTTCAGAAGTTTACGTTTTTTATTTTAAAGATGTCATTTCATTGTAATGAACCTCAATAGCTAATTTGAATTTTAGCACCTATTATAATTTTGTCAGAAACATTTTAATGTAGTTTTTTGTAAGGGAACTTTAAAAATTTCAGCACAATATTAGATAGAATAAGGTTCTATACATCTTATATTAAAAGAATTTCTCAAGTAGACATTTGAAAAATTACTTGGTTATTGAATAAACCTTCTGAGCTACAAGCCAAGGGACCAAAGCTTACTATGGAATAGCAGCTGGGTCAAGAAATGCCCATTGATAGCATTTAACCTCATGAAAAAGCCTAATTCTATTAACAGTATAGTCATTGTTCATGAGAAAGGAGGGGAGTGCTCATGTGATAGTGGGCATGGGCATCCTACAAATATGCTGGCATTAAGAGCTTCTTCTGCTCCTTTGTGTTTTATTTCTAGGTGACAGAAAAGTAAAATTCTTTATGGAAACAATGCTGAGAATTTTTATGTTTCTAATATAGACACAACCCTGTGGATTCTGTTTTTAATTTGTATAAGTCCTTATTCCTGTTCACATAATCCTTGTCTGGATGTTGTATTAATTAGCTTGAGCACTGAAACTTGGATTACTCAGTTTTTGTAGGTACTGGGAATCAAGCCCAAGGCCTCATCCATACTGAACCTCTACCAGTAAACCACCTCCTCATCTCCTTATGTACTTTGTTACTGGAACAGTCATTGAAGTGAAGTGTCTTTCTTTATGATTACAAGAACTGCTGGAAGAACTTTTAGCATGTCTGCATTTAGGAGAAAGAGGAATTCCCTAATGGTGAGACTGCCATGTCCGTGATCATAAGCTTGATGTAGTAAAGAATAAAGTAATGGATTTTTTAACTTAGAGGCACAAATATCTATGTTTCATACAAACCAATGGAAATTATAATGTGCAAAATATGTTCATGTATTAAGATTCTTATAAACAAGAACATATTCTCTATAAGAACAGAATTAAAGTTACAAGCTTTTAAATTGAAAAGAACAAGCCCTTTGTGTTTACATAATTCCCAAAAGACTTAGCAAGCTAAGTGCTGGTATATACATCAACACACACACACACACACACACACACACACACACACTTTCTCAGGGGAGGAGGCAACAATGTCTAGCTTGTGAAAGACTCTGAAGGTAAATCATACGGAGTTGAAACTATATGTGAGACAAATCTTCATTCAGTTTGGTTGTGATTTGTGCCATGATTCTTGAAAGAAGTGAAAGTGGCCACTAAAATAGTAAAAGTAACATCTTTCTGACTTAAATTAAGATGCACCCTCATAAAAACAACCTGAAAGTTATAGAATGTTTTATGAAGAAAATGCAATTTATTATGTGGTATATTTTGTTTCTATTTTCCATGTATTAAAAACTTCCCCAAAGGGGCAGAAAGAATTTAAGAGCCACAGAGTGGAAGGGAATGTCCAGAGGCACTGCCCTCCCCTTACAATCACTGACTGATGATCTCACATCTCATAATCTGCAAACCTAGTGGAACACCAGCAATCCCACTGAGGAGGGCCCTTGGCAGAATGGGGCAGGGAGGAGGGAAATGATGGTGCTGATGTATAATATACCCATGCAGCATTCTACTAAAAAAGGAAAAATAACTTTCCCAGGCAGGCATAGTGGTGCACACCTTTAATCCAAGAACTGGGGAGATAGAAGTAGGTGGACCACCATGGGTTCAAGGACACCCTGAAACCACATCGTGAATTCCAGGTCAATCTGGGCAGATCGAGATCCCCTCAAAAAACAAACAAAAATTCCCAAATAAATTTTGTTTATATATTTCATGTTTTTCTCAATGTCTTTAGATAGTCTAAGTATTACTCAGGGCCTTTAAAATACTGTGGATAGGGGGCAGGAAAGATGGCTCAGCAGTTAAGGCACTTTCCTGCAAAGCATAATGACATGGTTTCAATTCCCCAGTACCCACATAAAGCCAGATGCACAGGGTGCTACATGCATCTGGAGTTCAATCACAATGGCTGGAGGTCCTGGCATGCCCACTCTCTGTCTCTTCTCTCTATCTCTCTCTGCATGTAAATAAATAAATTAATTAATTAAAAATACATTTTATGCACTAGTATATATGCCTAAAATGACAAGTTTGTAAGCCCTAAACTTGTTAAAGCTTTGTATTTCCATTTTCCTAGAATAATAAAATATTTATTTGAAGAAAAAGAATTTGAATGAGTCAAATATATGACTCATAACAATTCCTGGCTAATAAATGAGGTTCTTATTGATAAAAGTGAATTGAAGTTTGAACAGAGAACTCTTAGTCTTAACTCATATATATATAAAATTTTCATATTAAGAGAACTGTGAGGTTTGATGTAATCCCTGCCATGTTGTTGTAGCTTGGTGTTTTTTTGGACTTTGGGGGGTTGTTTTGTTTTGAGTGCCTTCTCTGAGTTTGGTTATTGTGATTTGCTTCTTGTAGGTTCTTGAGGTTGGTTATTTGATTCTTCTGTGTGGAGGAGTCCCTGGAGTACTCTCTGTAGATTTGGTTTGGTGTTCATAAAGTTATACAGGTGGGATTCATCATGGAAAGTTTTTCTTTCACCATCTATTAGGAGGGATAATTTTGCTGGGCAGAGTATTTTGGGTTGGAAGCCATAGGCTCTTAGACTTTTCAGTGTTCCATTCCAGGCTCTTCTTTCTGGCTTTGAGTGTTTCCATTGAGAAGTCTGAGGTAATTCTGATAGGGTTACCTTTGTATGTAATATGTTACTTTTCCCTAGCTGCTTTTAGGACTCTCTCATTCTTATCAATATTTAGGGTATTTATGATAATATGTCTTGGAGAGTTTCTCCTTTGGTCCAGTCTGTTTTGAGTTGTTAGCTTCTTGTACTTTGATGGGACTTTCTTTTGAGAGGTTGGGAAAGTTCTCTTCGATAATTTTGTTTAATAAGTTCTTGACTCCTTTGGTCTGAATTTCTTCCCCTTCTGGTATCCCCATGATCCTAATGTTGGAATGTTTAAGGCTCTCTCCAATTTCCCGCATGTTCTGTTCACAAAAATTTTTGAACTTCTTAAAACTTTTGAATTCGTGTGCTGTTTCTTCTGTTTTGTTTTCCTGTTATGAGTTTCTATTTTCCACATAACTGACTCTATTCTTGAGAGCTTCCAAGGAGTTTTGGGTTTGTTCAATTTGATTTGTATTTTCTACTACTTTTTAATGTATAGTTTCCAATCCTCTGTTGAGTTCCTTTTTCACATCACCTTCTGAATTTTTTATGCATCTTGGAATTCCTCCTTGCATTTATTTATGTCATTATTGAGCTTATCCAGCTAGTTTCTGAGGTACTCTCTTTTTTGTTCCTCTTCAGGTCATTTAACTGTTTTTGGAGCCCTTCCTGACCCTTTTCTATTAGGTCTAATCTTGCAAGAACAGCATTCATACATTTATTGGCCCTTTGTTGACTTTCTGCATGTTCTGCTATTTTCTTGGCCAGGGTTGCATTGCTTATGTCTTCATTTTGGGAATCTGATCCTAATACCTCTACTATGTTTTGGTTGGAGTCATGCATTGTGGGATTGGGTGGTCTTATTGGATTTACTTGCATTTGATTATTCATGTTATTTCTTTTGTGCTGTGGTCTGTCCATCACAGTGTAGGAGTCTTGTTAATTGAAGCTGTAGTTTACCATGAGGTATCTTCAGCATGGAGGGTGAGGGGTGGGGTGGGGTGGGGCCTGGAATGTGGATAGGCCTGCCTGCATAGGCAGGAGGCTGGGAGCAGGGTGAAGTGTTTTCCTGGTGGGTGTGGCTACCTGCCTAGGCAGAGAGCAGGGCGAGGGTGCAGGGTGATGTGTTTTCTGGGTGGGGTGGCTACCTATGGAGGCAGAGGGTGGGGGAGTGGGGAGGAGTGTTTTCTGGGTGGGTGTGGCTACTTGCCAAGGCAGAGGGTGGGGGAGTGGGGAGGAGTGTTTCCCTGTGGGTGTGGCTGCCTGCTGAAGCAGATGGTGAGGGAGTGGAGTGGAGTGGTTTCTGGGTGGGCATGGCTACCTGCTGAGGCAGAGGGCAAGGGAATGGGGAGGAGTAGTTTCTGGGTGGGCATGTCTACCTGCTGAAGCAGAGGGTAGAGGAGCAGAGTGGAGTGGTTTCCAGGTGGGTGAGGCTACTTGCCAAGGCAGAGGGAGAGGGAGTACGGAGGAGTGGTTTCCAGGTGTGCATGGCTACCCACCAAGGCACAGGGTGGGGGAGCTTGGTGAAGCATTTTCCCGGTGTGTGTGGCTACCTGCCCAGGTGGAGTGTGAGGAAGTGAGGAGGAGTGGTTTTGGGGTGGGCATGGCTACCTGCTGAGGCAGAGGGCATGGGGGGCTGGGTGAAGTGTTTTCCTGGTGGGTGTGGCTACCTGCCAAGGCCGAGGGTAGGGGGTTTGTGGGGGATGAATGGGTTTCCCCATGGGTAGGGCAGCAGGGGCAGGGAGGGTGGGGGGTTGTTTTGGTGCAGGGCACCAGGAGAACAGGGTTCCCAACTGGGTGGAGGGTGAGGGAAGGGGCCATGCATACACCTTGTACGCAGGGCTACCCACTGGGGGTGGGAATTGGGGCTGTGGGGAGTGCTACCCGTGGGATTGGGAGTTGTGAGGACTGGAGTTCCACTAGTGCATGGGAGTTGGAGTTTTTTTTTCCTCAGTGCCCTCCCAGGTCCCTGTGTGCTCCAAAGACTGCTAAAGATCCCTAAAGGACTTGCCTTTGCTGCCCTGCCGGGTGAGGCATGCTTATACGGATGCCATCCTGACTGGAACTGTCTAAAATGTTTATAGTTTTTGCCTTAGCATATGTGTAAAACTAATGTCTAATTAATAACAGTTGGAGACTGTTAATTTATTGGAACACATTCTTTAGTATCTACCTATGAATGTCAAAATCTGACAAGCTCATATATTAGGGATTTTGCTCTGAATCAAATTATAATATTTTAATAGCAGTTACTAAGGGATAAAGTTTTGTTGTTTTTTAAGATTTGTTTAATGAAATAAAAAGTTTGCTGATCTAGAATTGTAGAACTTTTCTCATTTGAATTTCCATATATAACTGGGGATTGACTCTTTCATAGATTCCAGCCAGTTCTCTCCATGTTCCATCCCAACAGCATATGGTGTCTTCAGCAGTAGGGTTTTACCATTAACCTTTGGTGGGTCATCAAGTACTCTGACAGAAGTCTGTCTTCTTTTGGGGAACCTTGTAGGTCTCACTGATCAACAGCTCATTGTGGATGTTAACCACATGCTGGTATTGAGAGTTACAGGCCAGTGCCAAGGAAGAAATATATAGGTAATATGAAAGAGAGAACAAAGAGAAAGAAGAGGGAATGAGAGAGAGAGAGAGAGAGAGAGAGAGAGAGAGAGAGAGAGAGAGAAACAGGAGAAGATTGAGGTTAGTCTTCATTATACACTGTCCAGGCCCCTGTGATTCAGGTATTCTCTCTAAGCACCTGATGAATGTTTGACCCACTGAGGCTGGCCCCCAGGGTAACAGGAGTATGTGGTTAGGGGATAAGTGGGTATAACTTAAAATATAAAATAAAATTCATTGTAATATCTATATCTATCTATCTATCTATGATACTTTCATCAAGAAGTTACCAGTTTAACAGAGAAAATAGAATGTCTTGTTGATTTAATTTATTTAAAATAGTTTGTTGAAAGAGGATATCACACATATGAACATTTTAATTATATCTCCTTTGAATTAAATTCAGAAGTTCTGGAATAGGATTATTTTAATAGAGAAAAATAAAATTTTCACCATCACTACTTTCCCTTTTTCCTGTTAAGGAAGATATATTATTGCTCTCAGCACCTCCCTTGTTGTACTGAATTTTAGAAGCAGAAGAATATGCAGAAAAGGCCAAAGACAGCACAGGGAGAAATTGATCATGTATAATCCAAGGACAGTAGAGCCTTTGAGAGAATTCAACTTCTGATATTTTCATCCCTAATTTCTAGCCTACAGAAATATCATATAAAAATGCCAATTGTGTAAAAAAAACCAAGAAGAGAAAAAAGGAAACTGAGGAACAAGAAATTTGTAAGACTCTAGTAAAGCTAACTTAATAGAATAAATATAAAAGAGCCGTTGGAGCTAGGCATAGTGGTACATGCCTTTAACCCCAGCCCTTGGGAGGTGGAAGTAAGAGGACTGCTATGAGATTTAAGCAAACCTAAGATAACAAAGTGAATACAGTGAAAAAAGCTCTTAGCCTGAAAAAGATGGTGACTATATAAAAAGAGAGAGCAAAAGAAAGACCACACCAAAAAAAAAAAAAAAAGCACACTTCAGGAAAAAAAAAAAACAAAGGATGGCTACAAATTCTGAATGACATAGAGAGGGAAAATTGAAATCTGAAAAATCTCAGCTACTGAACCACACTTGTGATCTACTCGTGCATCTCAGATTTTCCTTCCTAATTCATATCTATAAAAGCAAACTAAAATATTTCTAGTCATTTCCTAATATTCACTATTGATCTTGTTTTTTAGGTAGGTAGATGGTGGAAGACAGCTGAAAGATAGATGATAGCTAGCTGGTTGTGGTGTAGCATGCTGACAAGAATTTGCTGAAGAGGCAGAGGCAGGAGGATAAGGAGTTCAAAGCCAGCATAAGATAGATGATAGATAGCTAAATGAATGATAATCTTTATATTTGATGAAAACTAACATTATGCAAGATAGAAGACAAGCCGGTAAAACAGAATAACCAACATTTAAGGATTCACTTTGTGAAGCAAGGCTGCATAAAGGGCCATTATATTTTCAGGCAACTTGCTTCTGTAGCAGCTGTGAAAGCTCCAAATGGATCCATGCTCTTAAGATAATGCTGTAAAATGAGCTTTCTAAAACAGGTACTAGGAAATGTCCCCAAGCAGATACATTCTAGAGAGGAGGACCTGTCATATGGAAAACAGAAAAAGGAAAATCTAGGCAGATGGTAAGTCCCATCATTACCACACAAAGCATCCAAAGCTTGGGAAGACTCAGTCTATGGCCTAAAAATACAGAGCAGGGATTAAGAGCTGGCTTAGTGGTTAAGGCACCTGCCTGCTAAGCTTAAGAATGCCCATTTGATTCTCCAGGCCCCATGTTTAACCAGACGCAAAAAGTGATACAAGGGCACAGTGTCACACTTGCCCACAAGGTGGTTCATTAATCTGGGGTTCATTCAGAGAGGCTGAGAGGCCCCTGGCATGCCCATTCTTTTTTTTTTTTTTTTTTTTTATTGACAACTTCTGTACTTACAGACAAGAAACCATGATATTTCGCTCCCCTGCCCCATCCCCATTCTGTCATATCCCTTCCCTCTCTCCACTAGTTTCTCTTTTAATTTGATGTCATCATCTTTTTCTCCTATTATGAGGTCTTGCGAAGGTATTGCTAGGCACTGCAAGGTCATGGATATCGAGGCCAATTTCTGTCTGGACCGTTGCATTGTAAGGAGTCGTACCCTTCCTTTGGCTCTTACATTCTTTCCGCCCCCTCTTCCACAATGGATCCTGAGCCTTGGACGGTGTGACAGAGATGGTTCAGTGCTGGACACTCCTCTGTCCCTTCTGCTTAGCACTATATTGCCTTTTGGGTGATCCCAGTGGTCATCTCCATCTGAAAAGAGAAGCTTCTCTAGCCAGAAGTGAGAGTAGAATTAATATGTGAATATGAACTTTAAGTGTAGTGCTTTCAGGGAAGCTTGTAGGGAATAACATACACATTTATCCAGACAAGAGCAGGCGTTATGCCCCTAAGGCTCATGACCTCCCCTGCCATAGACTTTTGATTAGTTTTTTCAGTACCCGGAATGTATTCCCTCCCATAGAGAGGACCTTCAGTCCAACTAGGGAGCAGTTGGTTTCCCCAAGAGCAGACAGGCCACTATTGCACCCCTTCAGTCATTGGGCCTGTCTGGCCAAATTTGAATTTTCCAGTGTCCACTGTTTTCACTGCTGATGATTTCTGTCCTCCTCCCCCCACCATGGCTGCATGCAGTGCAGCTGTTTCCAGCTTTCAGTTGGCTGGTCTACAGGGAGAAGGTTTTCTGCTCAGCACCAGTTGCTTTCTCAGTGACCTTGCCTCTCAGGCAAGAGATGTCTTAAGCAATAGGGTCTTGCCATCTGTTTCTCAAGGGAAACCACTGAAAATTTTCTACTAACACTCTATAGCTTCTGTATGTTCCATTATACAAAAAGTAGGTTTACATAAGTCTCATTCAGACCATCTTGAATTTTGATTGATCCTCCCTCTCCCCTTTTTAATGCATTCTCTTCCCATGGCCTCACTTAGACCTTTCCCCTCCCTGTAAAATGTTCTTCTACTTATATGTACAATACCATCCACTTAAGTTCTTCACTCTCCTCCTCCCTTATAGCCTTTTATCAGGTTACTGGCTTCTGCTACCGATTTTTGGTTTCAGATCACACACAAGTGTATACATTTGTACCTAGGATCCACATATGACAGAGAACATGTGATGTTTGTTATTCTGAACCTGGGTTACCTCACTTAGTATAATCCTTTTCAGAATTATCCATTTACCTGCAAATTTCATAATTTCATTCTTATTTACTGCTGAATAGAACTCCATTGTGTAAATGTGCCACATCTTTATTATCCTTTCATCTGTGGAGGGACATCTAGGTTGGTTCCATTTCCTACCTATTGTGAATAGAGGAGCAACATGGTTGTGCAAATATCTGTAAGGGAGTGAGAAGAGTCCTTTGGATATATTCCTAGGAGTGCTATAACTGGATCATATGGTAAATTTATTTTTAGCTGTCTCAAGAACCTCCACACTGATTTACACAGTGGCTGGACCAGCTTATATTCCCACCAACAGTGTAGAAGTGTTCCTCTTTTCTGCATCCACGCCAACACTTGTTGTCATTTGCTTTCTTAATGGTAGCCATTCTGACAGGAGTGAGATGGAATCTCAATGTAGTATTAATTTGCATTTCACTGATGGCTAAGGATGGAGAACACTTTTTTTAGATGTTTATATCCCATCTGTATTTTCTTCTTCTGAGAATTCTATTTAGTTCCATAGCCCATTTTTTAAGTGGGTTGTTTGATTTTTTATTTGAGTTCTATGTATATTCTAGATATTAATCCTCTGTCAAATGTGTAACTGGCAAAGATTTTCTCCTATTCTGTAGGTTGTCTATTTGCTCTATTCACAGTATCCTTTGCTGTACAAAAGCTTTGTAATTTCATGAGGTCCCAGTCGTTGATTAGTGGTTTTATTCCCTGAGAAATTAGGGCTCAGAAAGTCATTGCCTATGCCAATATGTTGAAGGGTTCCCCCTACCTTTTCTTCTAGCAGTTTCAGAGTTTCAGGTCTGCTATTAAGGTCCCTGATCCATTTGGACTTTACTCTTGTGCATGGAGAGAGACAAGGATCCATTTTTATCCTTTTACATACAGATATCCAGTTTTCCCAGCACCACTTGTTAAAGAGGCTATCTTTTCTCCAATGAATATTTTTGGCATTTTTGTCAAAAATCAGGTGGCTGTAGCTGCCTGGATTAATATTTGGGTCTTCTATTCTGTTCCATTGATCTACCTGTCTGTCCTTGTGCCAGTACCATGCTGTTTTTGTTAGTATGGCTTTGTAATATAACTTAAAATCGGGTATGGTAATACCACCAGCCTGATTTTTGTTGCACAAAGTTGTTTTGGCTACTCGAGGTTTTTCGTGTTTCCAGATGAATTTTAGGATTGTTTTTTCTATTTCTGTGATGAATGCTGTTGGAATTTTAATGTGGATCACATTAAATGTGTAGATTGCTTTTGGTAAGATTGACATTTTCACAATATTGATTCTTCCAATCCAGGAGCATGGGATGTCTTTCCATTTCCTTGTGTCTTCTGCAATTTGTCGCTTCGAGTTTTTGAAGTTCTCATTATAGAAATCCTTCACGTTTTTGGTTAAGTTTATTCCAAAGTATTTTATTTTATTTTTTGAGGCAATTGTGAATGGGAGAGATTCCCTGATTTCATCCTCTGCATGTTTGTTGTTAGTGTATAGAAAAGCTACTGATTTCTGTGTGTTTATTTTGTATCCTGCTACATTGCTAAAAGTGTTTATCAGCTCTAACAGTCTGCTGGTACAGTCTTTACGATTTGTTATGTATAGAATCATATCATCTGCAAATAATAATAATTTGATCTCTTCCCTTCCAATTTGTATCACTTTTATGAGTGACTCTTGCCTTATTGCTATAGTTCAGAATTCCAGTATTATATTAAATAAAAGTGGGGAAAGTGGGCACCCTTGTCTTGTTCCTGAATTTAGTGGAAAAGCTTCAAGTTCTCCCCCATTTAGTATTATGTGGGCTGTAGGTTTGTCATAAATAGCTTTTATTATGTTGAGATATGTTCCTTGTATTCCCAGTTTCTGTAATACTTTTGCCAGGAAGGGATGTTGTATTTTTGTCAAATGCCTTTTCTGCACCTATTGAGATGACCATGTGATTTTTGTCCTTCAGACCATTTATGTGGTGTATTACATTTATGGATTTGCATATGTTGAAACATCCCTGCATTTCTGGGATAAAGCCTACTTTGTCGGGGTGAATAATCTTTCTGTTGTATTCTTGTATTCTGTTTGCCAGTATTTTGTTGAGAATTTTTGCATCTATGTTCATGAGGGAGATTGGTTTGTAATTTTCTTTTTTTTTTAAATCTGTCTTTGTCTGGTTTTGGTATCAGGGTGATACTGACTTCATAGAAGGATTTTGGTAGAATTCCTTCCTTTTCTATTTTATGGAAAAGTTTGAGAAGCATTGGTGTTAGTTCTTGCAGGAATGTCTGGTAAAATTCAGCAGTGAATCCATCTGGGCCTGGGCTTTTTTTAGTTGGGAGACTTTTTATAACTACTTGGATCTCTGTAGTTGTTATAGGTCTATTTAAATGGTGTATATCATCTTGATTTAAATTTGGTAGGTCATATGAATTAAGGAAATCATCCATTTCTTTCAGGTTTTCAAACTTAGAGGCATATATTGTATGGCACAATGCAGGCCTGGCCCTAGCCAGACCACATGGCAAAAGAAACCAGGATGTGGTTTCTGTGAACATGGCGTTCTGCACAGGCCTGCCATGACAATAGCTACAGTCCCATGCTCGCGAGAAACCTGCTATGAGATGATCTGTCCAGAGACAAGCTGTCATTGGTCACCTAAAGGGGACCACCCCATACAATGATTGGCCAGCCAAGTCCCTTAAAACCCCCTCCACATCCTCAAATAAATGAGTTTTGTAGCAGCTTGCTCTCCACTTTCACCCAACTCCCAGAGTCTGTGTCATGACTCTGTGCCTCTCACCCCCAACTTGGCAGAGGTCCCTAGGAGTGACCCCAACATCTGGCGCCTGAACAGGGACCCTCTGCCCCGTCAGCATTGGTGAGATTCCCCATCTGTGATCATCGGTGAACATCCCCCTCAGCGTTTGTCATGACGCCCCCTTGATCGTTGATGAGAAAAGCCTCTTGCTGTTCTGTGTGCTGATGGTTGCCCGAGGGTGAGCAGGCAGCCCACTCCTCCCTCCTTTTCCTTTGTTCGTCCTTTCCCCCTGGTAGGAAGGCACACATTGCCGCACGGCCCCAAAGCCCATGTCAGCCCCTCCATTATTTGGTTCGTCCTGGTGAAATCACATAAGGGTTTGACCACCCTGATTTCAGAACCAAAGCAAGGCCTTTGGCTGAGCCTCCCTGGAGACACCATGTGGGCATATGACCATGGAGTAACGACCCATGGAAGTCCCCCACTAAGCCCAAGACACATGGGTCCTAAACATTCTATCCGTATGTCTCAGCTGGCCCTGGCATTAGGACTTGTGGTTTGCATGACTATTCTTTCGGCTATCATTTTTTATCTAGGTTATTATTTTCTCAGTCTCTTTGATTCAGGAGTGTCCCAGCATAGCCCCCCCCCCCAAAATACCACCATGCTATAATGGACAACCTCCCTCCCCACCAGAGGATGCCACAATTGCAGGCTCTTAAAGCCCTCCTCCTGCAATGTGGCTTAAAAGTAAAACAAAAGGATCTCCATAGCTTTCAGGATAAAACTCTTGTTTTAGCCCCATGGATTAGTCCGGAGAACATCTGGGACACTTCTATTTGGTCCCGAGTTCTCTTCCTCGTGAAGAAATGCAAGGTTTATGAAGGGCATACACCCCCTGCCACATTCTTTCCTATCCTCCTTGCCATAATTGTGGGCCTTAAAGGCTCCACTGTGGAGGAAGTCATTTCTGCCCATAACGAATGCTATAAGGAGGAACCTAAACTGGCTCTTCAAAGCTTGTTCTTCCCAGCCCCCTCTTATGATAACTTGGATGAGGAGGAAGTCAAACCTTTAAATGATAATAGACCGCCACCCCAACCTCCTCCTGCTACAGCCACACTCACAACCACCCCTCCCCCTCTTTACCCTTGAAAGGACCTCCACAGCTCAGTCCTGGACATCCCCAGGTGACTGCCAATTCCCTAACATGCCCCTTCACTGCCTTCCTTGTTAATGTAGGGCTGAATGCGACAGCCAGTCCCTGGACCCCACCCCCCTCTCTGATCTGGCTCTCATCCACATGGTGGCACAGGAATCTGGTATTGACTCCTCTTACTTTGAACAAGTCCTTTTACAATGGGCCATCCATCTTCAGACTTACTATGACAGGTACTCGCTCATCAAGGTGGTCCTTCTCCCCCCTGAATTCCTCCAATGGAAAGCCACCTATAATGACATAGTTGAATCTCAGGCCCACTGAAATCTTAGGAGTGGAATTCCAATTACCCTGGACATGCTCCTTGGCACAGGACCTTATACAGACCCTGTATCACAAGCCACAGTGGGCATGCATGCCTACTTTGACCAAGTAAAATCTTTATCCCTCCAAGGGCTTAAGGCCTGCCTCCCACAGATGCCAGGTATCTATTTTCATAACCTGGTCCAGGGCCCATACGAGAGCTTCACGGATTTCCTCTCTCATGTGATGTAGTCTGCGGACCGATGCACTCCCCCTGGCCCCTCCAGGGATGCTTTAGTTAAGCAACTGGCATGGGAGGGAGCATCTATGGCAGCTCATAATTCTATTGCTGTGTGCAATGAGGATCTCCATAAATGGATTGTAGCTACCAAAGATATCAATCTCATGTCTGCCCCCTTCGAGGCCCTGGATGCCTCAATACAAACCCTGACCATGGGTCAAAAGCCTTGGCCTTTACAGATGCCAATAAACATACTTATGGACTAATTATTAAGAGAGCCAATTGACTGGATGAGGCCCTTAATTTCCCTAACCCCCATTCAGTCTAGCTAGGGGAACTATATGCCACCATCAGAATCTTAGAGCTCTGTCAGCAAGAGCCCATCAACATCTTCTCTGACAGCAGTTATGCTGTTCAAATGACAAAGATACTGTCCTTAGCCAATCCCAGGCCCTCTAATCATCCCATATACATTGCCATCTCCACTTTACAATTACTGATGAAAAAACAGATCATACCCTTGGTTTATTGAGCATGTTTGCTCACATACTGGTCTTCCTGGCTTTATTGCTGATGGGAATTCGCAGGTAGACAAATTTATAACTGTCTCCTCCTTTGCCACCTTTAGAACAAGCTAGACGTTTACACCAAAGGTTCCATGTATCCCCCACTAATCTAAAAACTTTATACCCTGAGCTCTCGCTTGGCCAATACAAGCATGTAACCCATACCTGTAAGGCATGCACCCCCTAACACCCTTGGGCCCCCTACAGCCTCAAGGAGTCAATCTTAGAGGCCTTTCCCTAAATTCTATCTGTCAGATGGATGTTACCCACCTACCTTCCTTTGGTAACTTCAAATATGTCCATGTCATTGTGGACACTTACTTTTGCTATTTCTCTCTCAGGGGAGAAGGCAGCCCATGTCATTAAGGTGACAAAAACTGCTATGTTGGTCATGGGTGTACCCTGGTCAATTAAAACTCATAATGGCTCTGCATACACTTCTGCCCAATTCATTTCCTTCATGGAATCTTGGGGAATCAAACACTCCCTTGGGATTCCCTACAACCCACAAGGACAAGCCATCATGGAGAGAAGTAACCAGACCCTAAAGGAACTAATTATAAAATAAAAGTTTTAACTCAGAGTCAAGAAACTTCATAGATACCTATCTGTATCCCTGCCAGAAAGATCCATCCAGCCACTGACTCAAGGATCGACCTTGATGAAGCAGATGATGCAAACCCCTCAGTCCAGATACGGGACTGTAAACTTATTCCCCCCCTTTGTCCTTTTATCTCCTTTCTCCCTACTACTGCTTCCCAGAAACCATTTTGCACAATTCTACTTAGGCCATACTTGTTTGGTGCAGTGGGACTAAGATTCCCATGCTTTTCCTAGGCTTTATTTTAGCCACTCTATTTTGCTGTATTCCCCCCTTCAAGCAAGTACTTCTCCTTAGCCGCACCTTTGTTTTTTTGCTCATTAATGCCTCTTATGGTAATGCTACCCTCCAACCAGCCATAAATTCCTTTTCAACTCCTTTAATTACATTGATCTGCTACTATTAAGTACACTCAATGCTAATAATTATGACCCTAAGGGTGAGCTCACGAAAGTCACCCAACAACCTGTCCTACCCCAGTCTTTTTCAGGTTCTATAGTTGATTCTAGCTTCCTGGGACCATTTGCATACAACAGAGCCATCACCACTTGGGCCTCCCATGCCTCCTAGGTGACAGCCACACCCCTCGGGTTTTCTCACCAGATTGGCAGGTTAGTCAATGATGGGTAAGGACCCAGGAGATGGGGTAACCTAAGACAGGCACTGTCACATGTGATGATCCCTTGGGGCCTGGGGTCAACAATGGCTTGGCAAAGAACCATGACTCCCAGGGTTGCCAATAATAAAATACCCCTTGGGTTTTCTCACCAGATTTGTGGATAGTCAATGACGGGTAAGACTCCATGAGATGGCGCTACCTAAGACAGGCACCGTCGCAAGTGATGATCCATTGGGGCCTGGGTTCAACAATGGCTTGGCAAATAACCATGGCTCCCAGGGTTGCCAATAATAAAAACAACAAGGAGGATATGTATGGCACAATGCAGGCCTGGCCCTAGCCAGACCGCATGACAAAAGAAACCAGGAAGTGGCTTCTTTGAAGATGGCATCCTGTGCATGCCTGGCGTGACAACAGCTACAGTCCCATCTGCTATGAGATGATCTGTCCAGAGACAGACTGTCATTGGTCACAAAAAGGGGACCACCCCATACAATGATTGGCCAGCCAAGCCACTTAAAACCCCCTGCAGTTCCTCAAATAAACAAGTTTTGCAGCAGAACGCTCTCTGCTTTCACCTAACTCCATGGAGTCTGTGTCATGATTCCACACTGCTCACACCTAACTCTGCATAAACCCTGCCATCCCTCCTGGGCTGGCCTTAGGGGGGAACCCAACAATATGTATTCTTAAAGTATGTCCATATGATTTTTTTTCTTTGATATCTGTTGTGATGTTGCCTTTTTCATCTCTAATTTTCTAAATTTTGTCTCTTCTCTCTTTTGGTCAGATAAATCTTGTTTATCCTTTCAAAGAACCAACTCTTTGTTTCATTGATTTTTAAATTTTTTTTTAAATTTTCCATTTCATTTATTTCTGCCCTAACCTTTATTATTTCTTCCCTTCTACTGATTTTTGGTTTGCCTTGTTCTTCTCTTTACAAAGTCTTGAGGTGAAGCATTAAATTGTTTAGTTGTGAACTCTCTAATTTCTTAATATAGGCACTTAGAGCTATAAATTTCCCTTGTGGGACTGCCTTCATTGTATCCCAAAGGTTATGGTATGATGTATTTTCATCATCATTTGATTCTATGAATTTCTTGATTTCCCTCTTAATTTCTACAATGACCCATACATCGTTCAATAATGTACTGTTTAGTCTCCATGAATTTCTGTATGCTCTGTAATTTATCTTCTTTTTGATTTGCATTTTAATCCCATTGTGGTCAGACAGCATACAAGGGATCATTTCAGTTTTCCTGTATTTGTTAAGATTTGATTTATGTCCTACTATATGGTCTATTTTAGAGAATGTTCCATGTACTGCTGAAAAAACATGTATATTCTGCATCATTTGGATTTCCATGACATCATTTAATACAGATGTTTCTCTGTTTATTTTTTGCTGGGTAGACCTGTCAAGTGATGAGAGTTGGTCTTGAAGTCACCCACTACTATTGTGTTAGGAATTATCTCTGACTTTAAGTCTAATAGTGTTTGTTTGATGAAATTGGGAGCCGGGAGCATATATGTTTAGGATTGTGATGTCCTCCTGTTGGAGTGTTCCTTTAATCAGTATAAAGTGACCTTCTTTATCTTTCCTCACTAATATTGGTTTGAAGTCTATCCTGTCAGAAATTAGGATAGCAATCCCTGCTTGTTTCCTAGGCCCATTTTCTTGGAATATCTTTTTCCAATCTTCCACCCTAAGAAGGTTTCTATCTTTTAATGAGAGGTGAGTTTCCTGGAGACAACAGATGGTAGGATCTTTCTGTTTAAACCAGTCTGCAAGTGTATGTCTTTTGGTTGGGGTATTGGGGCCATTGATATTAAGAGTTATTATTGAAAGATATGTATTTATTCTTACCATTCTTCTTGTTTTGTAGTTATTCCTGTTTTAACTTTATTCATTTGTTTGAACTGTTATTTAAGTATGTGTTATTTTTTCCTATTTCCTGATGTGTCTGTTTTGCTTTCTCTTCAGCGTGAATGATTCCTGGAAGTATTTTCTGTAGAGCTGGTTTAGTTGCTATAAGTTCCTTTAGCCTGTTTTTGTTGTGGAATATCCTTATTTTTCCATCAATTTGGATAGATAGCTTTGCAGGATAAAGTAATCTTGGTTGATAGGTTTTATCTTTCAGAACTTGGAATACATCACTCCACGCCCTTCTGCCTTTTAAAGTTTGTGTTGAGTATTCTGCTGTGATCCTGATGGATTTCCCTTTGAAGGTCACTGCTTTTTCTCTCTAACTGCTCTCAATATATTTTCTTTGGTTTGCGTGTTTAGTAGTTTAATTATAACATGGCAAGGAGAGGATCTTTCTAGGTTTTGTCTGTTTGGTGTTCTAAAAGCTTCTTGTATCTGCATTGGTATTTCTTTTGCAATTTGGGGAAATTTTTCTTTTGTTTTTGTGGAAAACACCTACTAAGCCTTAGGATTGAAATTCTTCTCCTTTTGCTATACCTTGTATTCTTATGTTTGACCTTTTCATAGTGTCCTGGATGTCTTGGAATTCCCATTCATACCTTCATATTATTTTGTCTTTCTCTTTGTTGGACTGTATTATGTCTGCTATCTGGTCTTCTAGTTTAGATATTCTCTCCTCTCCTTCATCCATTCTACTTGTGAGACTTTCCACAGAGTTTTTTATTTAATTGACTGTGTTCTTCAGAGCTAGGATTTCAGCCAGATTTTTCTTCAGTATTTCCATTTCCTTACTCATGTCCTGTAATGACCTTTTTATTTCATTAAGCTGGTTTTCTGTATTATCTCTCAGGAGTTTGTTTTCTTCTTTAATTCCTTTGTTTTCTTCTCTGATTCCTTTCCTTTTTTCTTTCAGTTCTTTGAGTATAGATAACATCATTTTTTTGAAATCTTTGTCAGGAATTTCATCTAAAACAGTCTCATTGGCAAACAATTCTGATGGATTTTTAATTTTTGGTGGAATTGCATTGTCTTGATTCTTTGTGTTTCTTGTATTATAATGTAATGACTATTGAATCCTGGATTGGTTTGATGATTAGGTTTTCTATTTATCTGCAGTGTTCTTAGATGTGGTGATCCACCTTTGTATACTTTCAGTATTTGATTTTAAGGTGCCAAGTGTAGCACTTGTACCCAAATCCAACCTCAGAAGTAATCCTAGCTGTTGAATTTGCTTGTTAAGCAAGTATTGTAGTGGATTGGTGGAACAATTTACTGGCAAGTTTTAAACTTCAACTGAGCAAAATATACATTCAATTAAAATGAGCACAGAGTATACAAGTGAGTGAATTAAACAAACAGTCTTATAAGGTCAAAATCCCTAAGGGTGTGTGTTGCTCTACACCTTAATCTTGTCAGCTAGGAGGTAGAGGGTTTTGTTTTGAATTGAGTTCCAGGTCAGCCTGGATCTGGATCAGACCCTGCCCCCAATAATGACAAAAGCAAAAGATAAAGTCCAATATTCAACACCCTGTGTTCAGCTTATTTGAAAATGTAAAGCCAACCACAAATATGTAACCTATAACCTGCCCTGACCTGGAAAGAGAGATTAGAATTTCTAATGCAGGCCTATGTACCTTTTTTTGTCAGCCGGCCTTGTTACCTTTTGGTGTGGCTTCCAAACTCACCAATGCTGAGTGGCCACCTTATTCCCTGAGCTGTGAATATTGAGCTTGGCTCGGCTGTGCTGCATGTGCTGCTGGTGTTGTGCTGTGGAGCTTGAGCTCGGCTCAGATGTGCTGGATGCGCTGGACTCAGTTATGCTGGTGGCGCTGCTGGTGATGTGGTGTGGAGCTTGAGGTTGTTTCTGCTGTGTTGGATGGGCTGTCACTGTGTGCTGAATGCTGGCGGTTCACATTTCTGATTGTTGGGGGATGGGCGAATTTGGGAAGCCTGTAGTTGCTCACACTTTTCCCTTTTATCTCTTTCAGTAACTCAGCAGACTTTTTAAAAATATTTCTGGGCTCTGCGAGGAGACTAATGAGGTTGGAAAGTCCCCTTGTTTGGTCTCTATTGCTGCTGTTAGGCATGCCTTGTGGCTGGGGCAGTGGCGGTTCAGGGCTGCTGTGGGCGGGGCTGCCATGGATCAGGCTGCAAGCTCCACAGTGGGATTCTGGCCTTCTCCTGCTTTTTCCCTGTTTCCTGGAATCAATATTCTGCATTTTTCAGAAGATGAATAGTGTAGTTTTACTTAAACCCCTCTCTGATCTGGTTTGGCATGGCCTCTATGCTGCCATATTACCCAGAAGTCTCCTTTTGCTGTAGTTTTGCTTAAATCCCTCCCTGATCTGGTTTGGCATGGTTTCTATGCTGCCATCTTACCTGGAAGTCCCGCCCATTCTTTATCTGTCCTTCTCTCTCTCTCTTTCTCTCTCTGTCTCTCTCCAAAAATAACCTAGAGCAGAACTCAATAAAGCTTCAGTCACTGAGATGTGTATTGGAGGCAGGGTCCAGAAAAGGAGGAGCAGGGTGGGGGAGCACAAAGTGCTGTGAGTCAATTATGTACCACTCTCTCTTAGGTTTGCCACCTATGCAGGACTCAAACTCAGAGCAGCCTACCTGAGGAGAAGAGAAACAAACAAGAGTTAGTGTCCCATCCAAGGCACAGAGTGTGGATTCTAAGGCAACCAGAAAGTATCACTCTTGAAGAATGTCACATAATCAAGAACCTCCACAATATCATAGCTATAACACGTAGTTATAATTCTTAATTACTGCACAGAAAAAATGTGACTCATTCTACAAATGAAAGATACTCATCTTAGCTGTACGTGGTGGCACATGCCTTTAATCCCAGCACTCTGGAGTCAGAGGTAGAAAGATCACCATGAGTTCAAGGCCACCCTGAGATGATATAGTAAAGTCCAGGTCAGCTTGAATGAAACCATAACTCAAAAAAACAATACTTACCTTGCAATTCCTCAAATGTTAGAATTAATTGGAAAAAATTCAGAATTTTTTTTAACTATGTGAAGAAAAATGTTCTTGCAATGATGGAAAATATATGACATCTCAAAAGGAAGCAAAAGGTTATATATACCACTTATTTATCCATGATACACACATATATGAATATATATGCATTCACCAAATAGAGGTTCTAGAGCTTAAATATATAACATTTGAAAGAAAAATCTCCACTGAATGGACTTAGAAGCAGAATGGAGATCATAGAACAGCCAAGTACACTTGACTAACAATAAATGAAAATCAATCTAACAACCAGAAAAAAATGGAAGAAAAAACTTTATAAGAATAAAGTAGGCAGGGCAGACAATTTATCAGTTAAAGACACTTGCTTGTGAAGATTGCTAGCCTGGGTATGATTCCCCAGTACCTACATAAAACAAGATACACATATTTCCACATGCATTTGGAGTTTGTTTGCAGTGGCAAGAGGCTCTGGTGTGTGTATTCATGTTCTTCCCACCCCTGTCTCCTTGTAAATAAGTAAAAAAAATTAAAAAAGAAAACAACATTCAACATTTGAATCATTCCTTTTAGAACATATGCACACAAGTTCTTTGGGGACAGGGAGAATGAGGGGAGATGGAGGTAAACCACAGCAGGGGCTTTGGCAGGCTCAAGCCTTGTTTCTTTCCCTAAGGCTGATAGTGGCACAGTTATGAGACAACATTAGTCTGTGACTCCCAGATCTCTTAAGGAACAAGCCAGTAGAATTTAAGCAGCTTACCAATCAAGGCTCAACAAAGTATATTTCTTCCAAAATTGGAGATGGTATATATTGCTGAAACTCAAGGGGAAAGGAATAATCTTTAGGTTTCAGTAATGGGAAGATCAAGGGGATTCCTAGAAATTATAATCCACAGCAAATGGTAGTAAGAAGAGATGAGGGAGGAAATGACTTGCATACAAAGAAGTGAAAAAGGCAAAGATGGCTAAGTGGGGTTTTGAGGTTATTAAAGGAATGGAGGTGATACTTGAATTGTGCCAGTAAAGATTTTCAGAAGAGAGAATGTATATTAGTAGCCTTTATTAGATTAGATTCCATAGTTACCATTAACAAATATTTCATAAATTCTATTGATTTACCTTTTAATATGTTTATTAATTAATTATTTTATTTATTTGCAAGAAGAGAGAAAGAGACAGAATGGTCATGCTAGGGCCTCTATCCACTGCAAACAAACTCCAGAAGCATGTGCCACCTTGTGCATCTGGCTGTATATGGCACAGGGGAATCAGACTTAGGTTGTTAGGTTTTGTAGGCAAGTGCCTTAATGGCTGAGCCATCTCTCAAGTCCCCCATTTTCTTTTTCAAAACACATCTCATTTAGTAGTCTTAAAAATGTCTCAGAAGTCACCTGAAAGTGTTGCAGGAAGTAATAGAGACAAATTAAGCCATTAGTGCAGAGAGATCATTGCCTTTGGGATGGATATTCCTTCTGGAGCAGATACTTTCAGGGTCTCTTTGTTAGCCTCAATTCAGGCTATGTTCTTTAATTTAGTCTCTTAGTTACTTTTCATGGAAATGCCATTTAGCATGCCAGTGCAGGGTTAATTACAAGTGTGTTGCAAAGCAGCTCAGTCTCCTGGAACCATTTTATGCAGACTTGGTAGAAATAGTTGTATGCTTTTTTCTTTAAATTACTTTAAATAATGTTATTTAAGGAAGGTATTTGTGGTAGTCAAAATAATGGCCCCTGTAAAGATGTCCATATCCTAATTCCTGGAAACTATGAATGTTTATCATGTGACAAGAAGAAATTGCAGATAATTAATGTAATCCATCCTAAATAATGGACACTAACCCAGATTACTCCAGAGGGCTAAATTCCACTCTTTAAATGTGGAAGAAGAAGGCAGAGAGTTAGTGTTGTAGTGATGCCACAACTCAAGGAATAGGCCTTAGGAGCTATAAAGACAAGGGATGTTTCTCCTACCACGTTCAATGCCGTGACGATAGATCAGGGAGCCCATGTGGAGCTTGGGCCTCTACTTTAAGACACTAAATTTATGTTTTTTTAAGTCACTAAATTAATAGTAATTTGTTACAGTACTATTAGGAAACAAAATTATAATAAATTTAAAATATGTAAAGTCTCATTTCTCTGTTGGACTATGAGTCTTCCTATATCAGGAGCTGAACATTTATTGATTCTTATAACCAATCTCTATGCTTGATACAGTAGGCATAATAGCTGTTTATTGAATTTATCCCTTTACCCGATGGTCTCCCCACATTTTCTTGGGAAAATCATTGACTATTTTTCAGTAAAGGCTTGATGTTTGCTGAACAAGGAGTCCCTAACTTCTCCCTTGGTGGCTTTTATTTTTAGGGTAAAGAAACTCAGATTTAGATTAAATTACTTTTCCTCTGGTGCCTGCAGATCCTAAGATCCATAGGCTTCTTATGCCAATTTCAGCTACTCTAGAGTAAAGTTGGCCTCATCAGTGTGTCTGAGAAACCCCACCCTCAATGGAGGTTTTTGATTTTCTGTTATATTTGTTTTCTTGTTTCATATAACATAAAGCTCAGCCCATGAAGCTTTTTTAATTATTATTTTTTAATGACACCTTCTATATTTACATCCAAAAAACATATGATATTTCCCTCCCCTCCCCCCATTCCACTTTACAACTCCATATCCCCTTCTTCTCTCCATTAGTCTTTCTTTTAATTTGATGTCATCATCTTTTTCTTCTATTTTGAGGGTCTTGCAAAGGTATTGCCAGGCACTGCAAGGTCATGGATATTGAGGCCAATTTCTGTCTGGGCAGTTGCACTGTAAGAAGTCATATCCTTCCTTTGGCTCTTCCATTCTATCGGCCCCTCATCCCCAATGGTCCCTGAGCCTTGCAGGGTGTGACAAAAGTGTTTCAGTGCTGGGCACTCCTCTATCCCTTCTTCTCAGCACTATGTTGCCTTTTGGGTCATCCCAGTGGTCATCACCCTCTGAAAAGAGAAGCTTCTCTAACCAGAAGTGAGAGTAGCATTAATATCTGAACATGAACATTAAGTGTAGTGCTTTCAGGGCAGGTTGGTGGGAATAAAATATACATTTAGTCAGACAAGAGCAGGCTTTATACCCCTAAGGCTCATGACCTCCCCTGCCATAGACTTTTGCTTAGTTTTTTCAGTACCAGATATGTATTCCCTCCTGTAGAGAGGGCCTTCAGTCCAATTATGGAGCAGTTGGTTACCCCATGAGTAGACATGCCACTATTGCACCCGTTCAGTCATTGGGCCTGTATGGCCAAACTTGAATATTCAGCGTCCACTGTTTTCACTGATGATGACTTCTGTCTCCCATATGCTGCATGCAGTGCAGCTTTTTCCAGCTTTCAGTTGGCTGGTCTACAGGGAGAAGGTTTTCTGCTCAGCACCATCTTTCTTTCTCAGGGACCTTGCCTCTCAGGCAAGAGATGTCTTCAGCAATAGGGTCTTACTATCTGTTTCTCAAGGGAAACAAAGGGCTTTGGCAAAAGCCTTTAATGTTTTGGAGGCTACCAGGACCTCCTTGGCTAACAACTCACTGGAAGGTATCCCATACCAGGCACTGAAAATTGTCTAGTAACAGTCACAGCTTCTAGATGTGCCATTTGTTCAAAACAGTAGGTTTACATAAGTCTTATTCACACTATCTTGAATTTAGATTGATCCTCCCCCACCTTTCTTTTACACATTCTCTTCCCATGGCCTGACTTAGGCCATTCCCCTTCCTGTAATCTGTTCTTCTCCTTACATATGTACAATAACATACTCTTAAGTCCTTCCTTTTCATCCTTCTCTTATAACCTTTTACCAGCTTACTGGTTTCTGGTACCGATTTTTGGTTCCAGTTCACAAACAAGTCTATACATTTGTAGCAAGGATGCACATATGAGAGAGAACATGTGACATTTGGTTTTCTGAGTCTTGGTTACCTCACTTAGTATAATCCTGTCCAGATCCATCCATTTCCCTGCAATTTTCATAATTTCATTTTTCTTTACCACTGAATAGAAATCCATTGTGTAAATGTACCACATCTTTATTATCTATTCATCTCTGGAAGGATATCTAGGCTGGTTCCATTTCCTAACTATTGTGAATAGAGCAGCAAAAAACATGGTTGTGCAAGTATCTCTAAGGTAGTGAGAAGAGTCCTTCGGATGTATGCCTAGGAGTGCTATAGCTGGATCATATGGTAAATCTATTTTTAGCTGCTTCAAGAACCTCCACACTGTTTCCACAATGGCTGGACCAGATTACATTCCCTCCCACAGTAAAGAA
The DNA here is from genome assembly GCA_036365145.1 of Orientallactaga sibirica. Taxonomy (NCBI): domain Eukaryota; kingdom Metazoa; phylum Chordata; class Mammalia; order Rodentia; family Dipodidae; genus Orientallactaga; species Orientallactaga sibirica. Next base: position 91,959 of record JAEOAD010002238.1, on the reverse strand, counting down.
GTGTTCCTGTTTTTCCGCATCCACACCAACACTTATTGTCATTTGTTTTCTTGATGTTAGTCATTCTGACAGGAGTGAGATGGGATTTCAAAGTGGTTTTAATTTGCATTTCCCTGATGGCTAAGGATGTGGAACACATTTTTAGATGCTTATATGCCATCTGTATTTCATCTTCTGAGAATTCTCTATTTACTTCCATAGCCCATTTTTTAACTGGGTTGTTTGAATTCTTATTATTCTGTTTTTTGAGTTCTTTGTATATTCTGGATATTAATCCTCTGTCAGATGAATAGCTGGCAAAGATTTTCTCCTATTCTGTAGGTTGTCTTTTTCCTCTATTCACAGTGTCTTTTGCTGTACAAAAGCTTTGTAATTTCATAAGGTCCCAGTGGTTGTTTTATTCCCTGAGCAATTGGGGTTACATTCAGAAAGTCATTGCCTATGCCAATATGTTGAAGGGCTTACCCTACCTTTTTCTCTAGCAGTTTCAGAGTGTCAGGTCTGATATTAAGGTCCCTGATCCATTTGGACTTGACTCTTGTGCATGGAGAGAGACAAGGATCTATGTTTATCCTTTTACATATAGATATCCAGTTTTCCCAGCACCACTTGTTAAAGAGGCTATATTTTCTCCAATGAATGTTTTTGGCATTTTTGTCAAAAATCAGGTGGCTGTAGCTGCCTGGATTAATATTTGGGTCTTCTATTCTGTTCCATTGATCTACCTGTCTGTCCTTGTGCCAGTACTATGCTGTTTTTGTTACTATGGCTTTGTAATATAACTTAAAATGATTTTTGTTGCAAAATTGTTTTGGCTATTCAAGGTTTTTTGTGTTTGCAGATGAATTTTAGAATTGTTTTTTCTATTTCTTTGAAGAATGCTATTGGGATTTTAATGGGGATCATATTAAATGTGTAGATTGATTGCTTTTGGTAAAATTGACATTTTCACAATATTGATTCTACCAATCCAGGAGCGTGGGATATCTTTCCATTTCCTTGTGTGTTCTGCAATTTGTCACTCGAGTTTTTTAATGTTCTCATTGTAGAGATCTTTCCCTTCCTTGGTTAAGTTTATTTCAAGGTATTTTATTTATTTTTTGAGGCAATTGTGAATGGGAGAGATTCCCTGATTTCATCCTCTGCACCTTTGTTGTTAGTGTATAGAAAAGCTACTGATTTCTGTGTGTTTATTTTGTATCCTGCTACATTGATAAAAGTGTTTATCAGCTCTAACAGTCTGATGGTAGAGTCTTTAGGGTCTGTTATGTATAGAATCATATCTTTTGCAAATAATGATAATTTGATCTCTTCCCTTCCAATTTGTGTCCCTTTTATGTGTGTCTCTTCCCTTATTGCTATGGCTAAGACTTCCAGTACTATATTAAATAGTAGTGGGGAAAGTGGACACCCTTTTCTAGTTCCTGAATTTAGAGGAAAAGCTTCAATTTTTTCCCATTTAGTATTATGTTGGCTGTAGGTTTGTCATAAATAGCTTTTATTATGTTGAAATGTGTTCCTTCTATTCCCAGTTTCTATAATACTTTCACCATGAAGGGTGTTGGATTTTGTCAAATGCCTTTTCTGCATCTATTGAGATGACCATGTGATTTTTGTCCTTCAGACCATATATATGGTGTATTACATTTATGGATTTGCATGTGTTGAACTATCCCTGCATCTCTGGGATAAAGCCTACTTGGTCAGGGTGAATAATCTTTCTGATATATTCTTGTATTCTGTTTGCTAGTATTTTGTTGAGAATTTTTGCATCTATGTTCATGGGGGAGATTGGTTTCTATTTTTTTTAAATCTGTCTTTGTCTGGTTTGGGTATCAGGGTGATGCTGGCTTCATAGAAGGATTTCAGTAGAATTCCTTCCTTTTCTATTTTATGGAAAAGTTTGAGAATCATTGGTGTTAGATCTTCATCCATTTCTTTCAGGTTTTCAAACTTAGAGGTAAATATATTCTTAAAGTATGTCCATATGATTTTCTGAATTTCTTTGGTATCTGTTGTGATGTGGCCTTTTTCATCTCTAATTTCATCAATTTTTATCTCTTCTCTTTTTCCTTTGGTCAGATTTGCTAAGGGTTTATCAATCTTGTTTATCCTTTCAAAGAACCAACTCTTTGTTTCATTGATTTATTTTTTATTTTTTATTTTGGCTTCCATTTCATTAATTTCTGCCCTAACCTTTATTATTTCTTCCCATCTACTGATTTTTGGTTTGCCTTGTTCTTCTCTTTACAAGGCCTTAAGATGAAGCATTAAATTGTTTAGTTGTGAACTCTCTAATTTCATAGTATAGGCACTTAGAGCTGTAAATTTCCCTCATTGAACTGCCTTCATTGTGTCCCAAAGGTTTTGGTATGTTGTATTCTCATCATCAATTGATTCTATGAATTTCTTGATTTCCTTTTTAATTTCTTCAATGACCCATACATCGTTCAATAATGTACTGTTTAGTCTCCATGAATTTCTGTATGCTTTGTAGTTTTTCTTTTGCTGATTTGCAGTTTAATCCCATTGTGGTCAGATAGCATACAAGGGATTTTTTTCAATTTTCCTGTATTTGTTAAAATTTGATTTGTGTCCTATTATATGGTCTATTCTAGAGAATGTCCCATGTGCTGCTGAGAAGAATGTATATTCTGCAGCATTTGGAGGTCCATTTGTTCCATGATATCATTTAATGCAGATGTTTCTCTGTTTATTTTTTCCTGGGTAGACCTGTCAAGTGATGAGAGTTGGTCTTGAAGTCACCCACTACTATTGTGTTAGGAATTATCTCTGACCTTAAGTCTAATAGTGTTTGTTTGATGAAATTGGGAGCCCCCATGTTGGGGGCATATATGATTAGGATTGTGATGTTTTCCTGTTGGAGTGTTCCTTTAATCAGTATAAAGTGACTGTATTAGTCAGGGTTCTCTAGAGGAACAGAATGGACAGAATGAATTGTATTAAAAGGGGATTTATTGGATTAGCTTACACAGTCCAGCAATAGCAGGTTGCAGGTCCGAGAGTCAAGAAACCTGGTAGCTGCTCAGTGCACGAGGCTGTAGGCCTCAGCAGTCCCAATCCGGCACTGAAGGCCTGAAGGCTTCCTGGAGAGATGCTGCTCTTCAGTCTACCCTGGTCTTCAGTCCACACTGGAGAGCAGCAACACCAAGCAGCAGGTACCAAGCAGAAAACACCAAGCAGCTAGTAGCACCGGCAGCCAGGTAGGAGAGAGAGAGACTTTCTTCCCAGAGCTCCTTTTTATCAACCAGCCCCCTCCTCCAAGAGGGGCCGCCCACTCTGGGCCGCCCACTCTGGGGGAAGGCTTACCCCTGAGGGAAGGATTCTTCCTTTAGTTAATCCTTCCTAGAGGCATCCTCAGAAACACACTTATGAGGAATGTCTGTGGATTCCTAAACAAATCAAGTTGACACAAACTTAACCATCACAGTGACCTTCTTTATCTTTCCTCACTAATGTTGGTTTGAAGTCTATCCTGTCAGAAATTAGGATAGTAACCCCTGCTTGTTTCCTAGGCCCATTTGCTTGAAATACCTTTTTCCAACCTTTCACCCCAAGAAGGTTTCTATCTTTTAATGAGAGGTGAGTTTCCTGGAGGCAACAGATGGTAGGATCCTACTATTTAAACCAGTGTGCAAGTCTATGTCTTTTGGTTGGGGCATTGATATTAAGAGTTATTATTGAAAGATATGTACTTGATGTCTCCATTTTTCTTGTTTTGTAGTTCTTCCTGGTTTTCGCTTTACTCCATTGTTTTAAGTGTTATTTGAGTATTGTTTATTTTTTCCTATTTCCTGCTGTGTGTATTTTGCTTTCTCTTCAGTGTGAATGATTCCTGGAAGTATTTTCTGTAGAGCTGGTTTAGTTGCCATAAATTCCTTTAGCCTGTCTTTGTTGTGGAATGTCCTTATTTCTCCATCAATTTGGATAGATAGCTTTGCAGGATAAAGTAATCTTGGTTGACAGTTTTTATCTTTCAGAACTTGGAATACATCACTCTAGGTCCTTCTGGCTTTTAAAGTTTGTGTTGAGTAATCTGCTGTGATCCTGATGTGTTTCCCCTTGAAGGTCATTTGATTTTTCTCTGTAACTGCTTTCAATATATTTTCTTTGGTTTGTGTATTTAGTAGTTTAACTATAACATGGCGACAAGAGGATCTTTCTAGGTTTTGTCTGTTTGGTGTTCTAAATGCTTCTTGTATCCTCATTGGCATTTCTTTCCCAATTTTGGGAAAATTTTCTTCTATGATTTTGTGGAAAATACCTACTAAGCCTCTGGATTGAAATTTTTCCCCTTTTGCTATATCTTGAGTTCTTATGTTTGATCTTTTCATCATGTCCCACATGTCTTGGAGTTCCCATTCATACCTTTCTATTATCTTGTCTTTCTCTTTGTTGGACTATGATAGGTCTGCCATCTGGTGTTCTAGTTTAGATATTCTGTCCTCTCCTTCATCCATTCTACTGGTGAGACTTTCCACAGACTTTATTTCACTGACTGTGTTCTTCAGAGCTAGGATATCAGCCTGGTTTTTCTTCAGTATTTGTATTTCCTTACTCATGTCCTGTGATGACCTTTTTATTTCATTAAACTGTTTTTCTGTAATCTCTTTCAAGAGTTTGTTTTCCTCTTTAATTCCTTTGTTTTCTCCTCAAATTACTTTCATTTCTTTTATTTCTTCTTTCATTTCTTTGACTATAGATATCATCATTCTTTTGAAATTTTTGTCAGGAATTTCATCTAAAACAGTCTCATTGGTGAACAATTCTGATGGATTTGTAATTTTTGGTGTGATTGCATTGTCTTGATTCTTTGTGTTTCCTGTATTATAATGTAGTGACTTTTGCATCCTGGATTGATTTGATGCTTAGGTTTTCTATTTATCAGCAGTGTTCTTAGGTGTGGTGATCCACCTTTATATACTTTCAGGATATGAATTTAAGGTGCCAAGTGTAGCCCTTGTACCCAAGTCCAACCTCACAAGTAATCCTATCTGTTGAATTTGCTTGTTAAGCAAGCTTTGTAGTGGACTGGTGGCACAATTTAATAGCAAGTTCTAAACTTCAACTGAGCAAAATACACATTCACATGAGCACAGCATATACAAGCGTGGGAATTGAAACAAATAGTCTTATAGGGTCAAAATCACTAAGGGTGTGTGTTGCTCCACAACCTTAATCCCGTCAGCTAGGAATCAGACCCTGACCCCAATAATGACAGAAGCAAAAGGTAAAGACCCTTTGTTGGGCACTATGTAAAGGATTCTGGCCTAGAGGAAAATGGATAAGCCTAAAGTAAAGTTTCAAGCACTGTCTCTAACTTCCTGCTGAGTATGACACAGCACCTTGCATGGCTGATGCAGTCGTAGCTTCCCTGCACCATGCCCACACCCTCCCAATGTTCGTTAGAGGGTTCCACGCATGGTTTCCTTGTGAACAGCTCATGTCTCCATAGTGTTCCTCCTAAACAATACTCTCCTGACTAGAACAGCCCATGTCTCCATAGTGTCCCTCGCAAACAATTCTCTCCCGATTAGCACGTCACTGCTGACCTTTATACCTATTGGCTCCCCTGTTGCTACCAGGAAAAGTTCCTTTGGAAAGTCCCTTTCTATTCTTTGGCTTTTTCCTATAAATACCTGTCTTGATATACAATAAACGAGATCCTGCTTTGGCAGCCTCCCGACTCAGTGTGGTGTTTAGTTCCTCTGGCGCCTAGGAGGAAGGGCTGAGTCGTCGACACTCATCATCCCATTCAGCCCCGGAGAGGGACCGGCTGGACCAGTCCCTCTTCACTATGGCCTCTACCTGTCGGAGGGTCCGACATACTGGCACCCAACGTGGGGCTCGAAGGCACAGCCCCTCGTTGGAAGAACGCTGTTTGGGTAATCGGTCTACGGGTGAGTGTATTCCCATCTCCTTGCGATGGGACAATCTTCTGCTAAACCAGATTATGCTCTGGAATCTCTCCTCACTCTCCTAAAGAGTCGGGGCTTAAACCTTTCTGACTCCCAGGCTACACAGGCCTGGCAATTCCTTCTTAAGTTGGCCCCCTGGCTACCAGAAGCCAGTCTCTTTGACTGGGACACCTGGGACCGTGTGGAAACCTTGGTCCACTGAGCACACATAGAGCGTGGAGAAATCCCTCCTCTTGGAGTCCTCCCCACTGTTTCTGCACTGAAGGGCTGCTTCCCCCCTCGGCCCAACAAACTTAGACAAAAGGGGGACTTAAACCCTGAAGCACTACAGCCTGACGATAACGAAACAAAAGGGCTGTCCTTAGAAGCCAAGACACTTGAAATTAAAAAGAACCTAAAAGGCCTTAAATCCAAGGAGAATAAAGCTTTATACCCCTCCCTGGACCCTTTTGATCAAGCTCCCTGGCCCTCGGGGCCCCCAGCAACGTCCTCCGAGGAGGTAACCTAAACCCCTTACTGCCTGCCCCCCGCCCCCCGCCCCCCGTCCTCCTTAGACAAGTCTTTAAGAACATGAAACAACTTTCGCTTTCCCTGTAAATCTCAACCCTGGTGGCAATCGCCCAGCTGCCTGATATCCATGGGAAGCAAGTGACTTAAAATAATTGAAAAAATGCAGTTTCTGGGGATGGTCCTAACTCCCCTTGGGCAGAGACCATCCTCCAAGGACTAGCTCACCACCCATGTACTACACAGGATTGGAAAAATCTTGCAAAAGCTGTCCTTTCAGGCCCCCAATTTATAAAGTGGTGCGCCTTTTTCCAGGACGAATGCCGCCTTCAAGGTGAAAGAAATCAAGCTGCCCATAGCAAAAGCTGTAAGGAAAAACTGATCTGGCTCTTATCCACAAGGCAGCCCAGAAATCTGGCATTGACTCTTACTTACATACAATGGGCCATCCATCTCCAGACTTACTGAGCACATTCACTCACACACTGGCCTGCCTGACTTTATTGCTGATGGAAATTTGCAGGTAGACAAATTCATTGCCATCTCTTCCTTGCCATTTTACACGCCAATGATCTTAAAGTAGCTCCAAAAAAAGATTCAAAAAGTCTCTCCTTTCAAAATATTGGGCTCTATGCTATCCCTTGACACTGTCTCTCAGTCAAGCCCCAGCTCCATATTCAGGAATCTTATACATTGCCTCAGCTCCAAAAGTTGTTAGGGGAAATTAATTGGATGAGGCCTTGGATATCCATAACCACTGAACAGCTATCCCCTATGTTTGACCTCTTAAAGGGCCTAACTCTCTCCTCTCAGGTAACCTTGTCTCCTCATCATAAACAAATTCTATACAAGGTTCAACAAGCTATAGACACTGTGACTCTAAAAAGGTTTGACCCTAACCTGCCCATCTCCCTCTATATTTTCACTGGGGAAACACTATGCACTTCACTGCTGGCCCAGAAAGGTGATCCCATCCACTGGATTCACCTCTCAGTCGGTGGGGTCCCCAGAGTCTATTCTTTGACTAACCAACTTGCTGACTGTATTATCAAGGGCAGGGACACTTCCGTCCGGTTGTTTGGAACTGAACCTCACCTTATTATCACTCCCTTAAAAACAGCAGACTTCAGTTGGCTTCAAAGAAATAACAACAGGATTGCTATAGCCCTCGATGGTTTTCTGGGTACGATAGATTGTCACTATGGTCCTCATAAATGGATGAGCTCCTTCTCTAGGTTGGAATGGAGACCTCCCAGGCTCTTTCTATCCAAGCCCAACCCTAACTTTCTCACCGTGTTCACAGATGGAGGGCGCTTGGGAGCTTCCCTAGTTGTTTACCCTCCTTGGAAACAGGAACAAGAGCCTATGCCCATGAAGTCAATCTCCCATGAGGTTGAGGGGTCAGCACAATTCAAAGAGCTGTTCGCTGTTGTTCTGGCATTGGACATGATTCAGGAGTCTTTTAACCTGTTTTCTGATAGTCTTTATGTTGTTAACCTACTACCCAACCTGGCTGAAGCCCATATTAAGTTAGACTCCAACCCTATAACTCCCTTGATGATTCAAGCGCGCTCCCTACTTAAACAAAGAATTAACCCTATTTTTCTTCAACATCTTAGAGGCCATCAAAATTTACCAGGATTTCTCTCTAAGGGAAACAACTTGGCTGATGAGTTGGCCTCTCTGCCTCAGTGTAATTCTGTCTCAGAGGCTACACACTTTCACCACCTGACTCATGTAAACTGGAGGGGCCTTAGAAACAAATATCCCCATGTGCCAGTCAAGGACCTCAAAAAGATAGTCCGAACCTGTAGATCTTGTCAGCCTTTCCTTCAGGTACCTCCTCTTCAAACTACAGGAGCCAATCCACGAGGGCTACGCCCTAATCACCTTTGGCAAATTGACGTTACACACTATTCTCCATTTGGAAAACTTAAATATATTTTTCTCTCAGTTGATACTTTTTCCCATGCTTGTTGGGCATCGGTACACACTGGGGAAAAGACTAAACATGCTATTAGCCATATGCTTCAATGCTTTGCCACTCTTGGATTGCCAGATCAAGTCAAAACTGATAATGGCCCCTGCTTCGTAAGCAGGGCCTTCATGGATTTCCTCCTAACCTGGAAAATCTCACATTCCACAGGCATCAGGTATAACACATGGGGCCAGGCCATCATGGAAAGATATAATCAAACTCTTAAGTCTCAGTTACAAAAACAAAAGGGGGAATCCCTACCCCCACATGATCAACTAAAAAAGGCATTATTAACCCTAAATATTTTAAATTTTTCAAAAGAAGATAAAAATTTATCCCCTTTTCAAAAACATGGGTCCTCATCTGTTACTTACAGCTCCATCTGGGTCAGATGGAGAGATCCATTGACTGGAACCTGGAGAGGACCAGACCCCCTCCTTACTGCAGGGAGAGGATTCGGATGTGTTTTCCCTCAAGAGGAAAAAAGACCTATTTGGATACTGGCTAGAGATTTAAAATATCTACCCCAACAAGAAAATAATGATGATCTTCCCTCCAGGGAACAAGACACCCCTGAGAGTATTTCCCCTTCTTTTCTCCCTTAGGTGCAAAAAACTACCTCAATGATGAAGATCTTATTACTGATGACCACCCTTCTCAATACTTACTACAACATTAAAGGAACAAGACCATCGGAACAGGGCCATTGGGAATTCCAGGTAACTGGGGTGGGATTTGACCCACCCATTCTTCTTAACATCACACCCTATGATGGCACAAAGGATACAACTGTAGACATATACTTTGATGCCTGCAAACCCACAACTGGGAGGGGAGCCTGTGACAACTGGGAAGTTTCTTATGCCACCAACCATAAATATAACTGCTGGAAACATAAACAGAGGGGTGTCTGCGCTAACCCTCAAGAGGGCTACTGCCCATACTGGAGTTGCCCCCACAGTCACACAGGCTCCCTAACTAGGAATCTCGAACTGCTCCGGCCCAGTGGAAAGTCCTGTACAACGGCTCAATGTAACCCTATCAAATACCACATCCCTGATCCTAACAATCCCATTTGGATAACTGGGGCAGAGGCGGGCATTAGAATAGACGGCAAGGGAAGAGACCCTCATGGACTAATTAAAGTACAAAAGGTCTGGTTCCCCCAACCACCCCCTCGCCACCACAAGTAGTCATTCATAATGCTTTAAATGCCTCCCAAATATTTCAGTCCATGGTAGATAATTTAGACCCCCTAAAAGCCTGGACTATGAATCTCCTGTTCTCACCCCTTAACTCCTCTTTCCACCTTTTATCCTAAATTCCCTACTCCCATTGAGCTCCTCACTCCACCCTCAGGTAATATTACCTGCTTCAACTTATCGAGGAGACCTCTCTTTGGTAGTAAAACCCCCTTTTCATGTTCCCAAATGATTACCTACTCACTTCAGCCTGATAAGACTCTGTCCCCCTCTCAACTCTACCTACCTCTGTGGGATGAGACTCTTACCCTTTATTTCAGGTAACTTTTCTGGCATATGTACTGTGGTATATCTCTTCCCACGACTAGATATTATCTTGCATTCAGAGCCTATACCTGTCCCTGTGGTGGAAAAGGCACTCTTTTTGCGCTCACTCCCCCTTATCCCCTTCTTGCTGGGGCTGGGAATCACTGCAGGGGTGGCCACAGGGGCTGCTGGATTAACCACCGCTGTCACCCTCCATGATAAATTAGAAAATAGATTGATCGAGGATATTCAAGAAGTGTCACAAATCATCCTCACGGTTCAAGAACAGCTTAACTCTCTAGCACAAGTAGTTTTACAAAATCGGAGGGGACTTGACCTCCTTACTGCGGAAAAGGGAGGTCTTTGTGTTTTCTTACAGGAAGAATGCTGCTTTTTCGTCAACCAATCTAGAGTGGTGAGGGACCGGATTAAGATGCTCCAAGACAACCTGGAGAAAAGGAAACAAGAAATTCTCTCCAATAAGGGGGGGCTCTGGGGTGGAATGGGCGGTTTCTTACCCTACCTCCTTCCCCTCCTAGGACCCCTCACCATGCTGGTACTGGTCCTCCTTTTTGGACCCTGTGTTATTAATGCACTCACTGGTTTCATTCAGAGGCAAATCAATAAAATCCGCCTCCATCAAGTAGAAGTCCATTACCATAGGCTGGCCACCCGAGCGCCTGCCTCCCTCTATGGCTCATACCATGATGATATTAATGTGCCCTAATCACATCTACTTCCTAATCTCCCCTGCCCTCCATGTGACCAATGACGGGTAAGGCTATGATTTTGTCATGAGACGACCTAAGACAGACGAAGTGCAAACAAACAGAGGCACTGGCAGTCAGAGACGGGTAAGATCCTTACAGATCATAGACCAACCTAAGACAGGCCATGGAGTGGGTCCTCAACGAGCTCAACACATGGTACCCAGTGACGGGTAAGGTCCCCAGAGGGGAACAACCTAAGACAGGGGCCATGATGATCTGACGCTCTTACAAAAACAAAAGGGGGAGATGTTGGGCACTATGTAAAGGATTCTGGCCTAGAGGAAAATGGATAAGCCTAAAGTAAAGTTTCAAGCACTGTCTCTAACTTCCTGCTGAGTATGACACAGCACCTTGCATGGCTGATGCAGTCGTAGCTTCCCTGCACCATGCCCACACCCTCCCAATGTTCGTTAGAGGGTTCCACGCATGGTTTCCTTGTGAACAGCTCATGTCTCCATAGTGTTCCTCCTAAACAATGCTCTCCTGACTAGAACAGCCCATGTCTCCATAGTGTCCCTCGCAAACAATTCTCTCCCGATTAGCACGTCACTGCTGACCTTTATACCTATTGGCTCCCCTGTTGCTACCAGGAAAAGTTCCTTTGGAAAGTCCCTTTCTATTCTTTGGCTTTTTCCTATAAATACCTGTCTTGATATGCAATAAACGAGATCCTGCTTTGACAGCCTCCCGACTCAGTGTGGTGTTTAGTTCCTCTGGCGCCTAGGAGGAAGGGCTGAGTTGTCGACACTCATCATCCCATTCTGTTGGGCCCTGCCTGGTGTGAAGCCGAGTGGTTAGCCCAGCCAATCTTGGCCTACTCCCGGTAAGGCCTAGTCGAGCCTGAGTAGAGTTTCGTGACCTGCCCTTGACTCAGCACCTAAGCTGAAACTGCCTCCACCCAGCTGCTGCTGACGTGATGAAATACTATTGGCCCTTATACCTTTCTCTCATCCCCTCTTCCCACCCCCTTCCTCAAAGCATATAAATATCTCCCCTGACAATAAACGGAGAGTCCCACCTTAGACGTTTCTCCCAGCTCAATGTGTTTTTCTTTTCCCCGGTAATTTGGGGAGATTCTTTGAGACGTTGACACCCGCCTTCTCGCTCAGCCTCAAGAGAAACGGCTGGCCCGGTTCTCTCTCTCTTCTGCTCTACCTGCCGGTGGTGGAGGAAAAAAAACCCCGGCATTCTGGCGCCCAACGTGGGGCACAACAAGTGCTGCCCCATGTGAGGACATATGAGGATTCAAAACGGACTACAGACTGCCAACATGACGAAGAAAAAATTCAAAATTAAGCTGACAAGCTAATCGGACTGCTGATGGGTGTATCCTCATAAGTTATGAGGTAATCTTCATATTTAATATTCTAACCTTTACTTCTATAATCTGTGCTTGCTTCAACTTCCTTTCTCTTTCCTTCCATTTCCGGTTTGCCACCATTTCTAAACGGGTACGTTCATGGCGGACACACCACGTGGACAGACCTAGAGGAGACTTTAAATGTTTTGCCTCCTCATTTAAATAAAAACTCCGTCCCAAACTTCAACATCTCTTGTTCTTTTCTCTTTTCTCTCATTTTTGGGTTTCCGACAGACCGCTTCTGCGGTGCCGCCATTTTTGTCCTGCCCCCATTTGAATGGGGGAGCCATCTTAGAAACACCATTTCATGGCGGACACACCACGTGGGCAGACCTAAAAACGAAACTCACCACGTGGGTAGAGACTCACCATGTGGACAAACCTAAAAAAGAAACTCACCACGTGGGTAGACCTGAAAAGGAAACTCACCACGTGGGCAAACCTAAAGGAAGCTCACCACGTGGGCAAACCTGGAGAACTCTCAAAGTGTCCTGCCCCCTCCTTGGAGTGGGGGCGCCATCTTAGAAAAATTCTACAACATGTTTAGCTATTTTTGGGACCTTGTGCTTGTGTTGTATTCTTATGTATTACTGTTACCCTGATGTTGAGGATACTCTTCCCTCAACTTTATAACATGGGACAATCCTTATCTAAGCCAAATCCTGCCTTAGGGTCACTACAGATTCTGCTCAAAAGTAAAGGCCTTAATCTATCTGATAATCAGGCCCTTCAGATATGGGGCTGTTTACTCAAGATTGCTCCCTGGTTGCCGGAGAGTAATCTTTTTGACTGGGACACCTGGGATAAAATTGAAAATCTGATAAAAAAAAGCTCAGATAGAAAAAAGGGGAGATCCACCCTTTGGAGGCCCTCCTGGCTGTGTTGGCCTTAAAGGGCTGTTTTCCACCTCAACCTCCGAGGTCGAAAGGCGACACCCTGACCCAGGAAGGGACAGAGAGCAATCTCAGCCCCTCGGGCCAGCCTGAGTCCTCAGATTCACCCCTAAATCCTTTTGAGAGTGCCCCTCGGCCCTCTAAAGGTCCATCGCCTCCAGATCCCCCTACTAATCCATTTCTGAGCGCCTCTGCCCCTCCGCCCTACCATGGGGAGGACGTCCCCGGGGGAAAAATAATTGATCTCTTCCCTGTTAACGTTAATCCTGGTGGTAACCACCCTGCAGCCTGGTATCCTTGGGAAGCTCACAATTTAAAAGATCTTAAAAAGGCTGTCTCAGAGGATGGACCTAACTCCCCCTGGGCAGAGACCATCCTTCAGGGTTTGGTTCATTATCATTGTACCACTCAAGATTGGAAAAACCTTGCTAAAGCTGTTCTCTCTGGCTCTATGTACATAAAATGGTGTGCTTTTTTTCAGGATGAGTGTCACCTTCAAGCTGAGTGAAACCAAGCCGCTCAGCCCCCAGTACCAATCACCTTGGGAATGCTCTCGGGCACTGCTGACCAGTTCTCTACCGGTCTTCAGCAGGCTGCCATTCCTGATCCATATCGAGATCAAGTACAGGCTTTGGGAATAGCTGCATGGAAAAAGTTAGAGGAGGGACCCTCTGAACCCCCCATTACAGGAGTCACCCAAAAGACCAGTGAGGATTTGGCCACTTTCATAGAGAGAGTCGAAAAGAGCCTACAAAGAAAGTTCCCCCCTGGCCCCCTGCGAGACCAATTTGCAAAAATGCTAGTCTGGGAAGGCATGACAGGCGATCATAAGTTGGCCTGCGCTGGACTCAAGGACCGCTCTATGAGTAGATGGGTTGTAGCCACCCAAGATGTAGGGTCCCCCTCTCATCAGATTAAAGTTATGACATCAGCCTTACAGGCTTCTCGCCATGAGGACATGGCTGCACTAGAATGTGCCCTCCAACAGGTCTCAGGGGGAAGGGGACGATCTTGCTTTGGGTGCGGCAAAGAGGGTCATTTTAAAAAGGAATGCCCCAATAGGAAAAGCACCCCAATAACTCCCTCAACCCCTAACTTGCCCCACATGCCATGTCCTCGATGCAAAAAGGGATTTCACTGGGCCAGAGATTGCAAATCCAAGTTTAGCCTTCATGGTGAACCTTTAAACTTCCCCAGGGGCTATCCCCAGCCCCAAATAAATAAGGGGAAAAAGGTAATCAAAACACACTGGACTGTGCCTTTGACACCCGGACTTAGACCAAAAATGAACCTAACAGTCAGTGGAAAAACTTTCAAATTTCTCATCGACACTGGGGCTGACCATACTGTGATAAGAAAAGAGGAGGTCCCTCCCTCCTGGCAGTTAGTCCCGGGTCCGCCCCTACTGGGTGTGGGCGGACAATCTACGTCATGGGAAACTGCTAACTGGCAGACCTGGATTGACCCTGACAATAATAGTGGGGAGGTGCGCCCTCTAGTGGTGTCGGGCCTAACAGCCAACCTCCTAGGCCAGGATATACTTGGGGAAGCTGAGGCTTATATTACTACTAATCATAGGGCTTTCTGTGAAGATAGACTTAACCAGAAAGAAAATAAACAGTTTGAGGAAGGAAGGACCTACCATCCTAACTATAGAGATGATCTTCATTTTGAAAAAATTAAAAAAAAATTCTCAGGTTCACCCCCAATCCTAAGGGCCACTGCTCACCCCCCAGTTCCTAAGATTCAATGGGTGCCTGGGGACCCCGTATGGGTCGAGCAGTGGCCTATACCTACCCCTAAACTAAAACAACTTCATATACTCATTAAACAACAATTGGCTTCAGGACATGTGCGACCTTCAACAAGTCCTTGGAACTCTCCGGTTTTTATTATAAAGAAGCCTAATGGCTCTTGGAGACTTTTACATGATTTGAGAAAAATAAATGAGAGAATAATACCTTTTGGGACCCCAGAGAGGGCTCCCTGGATTCCAGCCATTCCCAACACCCATTACTTAACCATTATCGATATTAAAGATTGTTTTTTCTCTATTCCATTACATCCAGATGATATAGAAAAATTTGCATTCTCTATACCCTCAACAAACTTTCATGGACCAGACCTAAGGTTTGAATGGACCGTCTTACCTCAAGGCTTGGCTAACAGCCCCCCCCCATTTGTCAATATTACATGTCTCATATCTTTTCTTCCTTGATTAATCATCCTAACGTTTTATTCTACATTTATATGGATGATATTATTTTAGGTCATTCCAACCCATCTGATCTCCAAGACCTTACTGCTAAATGCCTTGCCATTTTACAGGCCAATGATTTTAAAGTGGCTCCAAAAAAGGTACAGACTGCCTCTCCCTTCAAGATTTTGGGCTCCAGGTTATTCCTTGATACTGTTTCTCCTGTCAAACCCCAACTCCATATTCAAAAATTCTATACTTTGCCTCAACTCCAAAAGGTGCTGGCGGAAATTAATTGGATGAGGCCCTGATACCCATAACTACTGAGGAACTGTCCCCTTTATTTGACCTCTTAAAGGGCCTTACTCTCTCCTCTCAGATAACCTTGCCCCCTCGTCATGAACAAATTCTACATAAGGTACAATGGGCCATTGATGCTGCTGTCCTAAAGAGGTTTGATCCTAACTTACCTATCTCCCTCTGTATTTTCTCTGGGGAAACATTATACACTGCGCTATTAGCCCAGGAAGGAGAACCCATCCAATGGATTCACCTCTCCCTTGGTGGAGTCCCCAGAGTTTACTCTATAACTAACCAGATTACAGACTGCATTATGAAGGGCAGGGACACCTCTGTCTGATTGTTTGGCACGGAGCCTCATGTCATTGTCACCCCCTTTAAGGTAACAGACTTCACTTGGCTTCAGAGAAATAACAACAGGGTTGCTATTGCCCTCGGGGGTTTCTGGGTATAATTGATTGTCACTATGGTCCTTATAAATGGATGAGCTCCTTCTCTAGGTTGAAATGGAGACCCCCCAGACTTTTTTTTCTAAACCCAACCCTGATTTTCTTACCGATTCACTGATGGGGGCGCTTGGGAGCTTCCCTAGTTGTTTACCCTCCCCTAAGGAGGGGAAAAGTCTATACCCATAAAGTCAATCTCCCATGAGGTCACAGGATCAGCACAATTTAAAGAACTATTTGCTGTCGTTTTGGCTTTGGACACTATTCAGGAGCCATTTAACTTATTTTCTGACAGCCTTTATGTTGTTAACCTGTTACCCAACCTAATTGAGGCCCATATTAGACTGGACTCCAATATTATAACCCCATTGATGATTCAAGCCCGCTCCCTACTTAAACAAAGAATTAACCCCATTTTCCTTCAACATCTCAGAGGCCATCAAAATTTACCAGGATTCCTCTCTAAAGGAAACGATTTGGCTGACAAACTGGCCTCTCAGCCTCAATGTAATACAGTCTCAGAAGCTACACACTTCCACTTATTAACTCATATAAATTGGAGGGGCCTTAAACATAAATATCCCCATGTGCCAGTCAAGGACCTTAAAAAAATTGTCCGAACTTGCAAATCCTGTCAGCCTTTCTTCCAGGTACCTCCGCTTCAAACTACAGGAGCCAATCCTAGAGGACTACGCCCTAATCACCTTTGGCAGATTGACGTTACTCACTATTCTCCATTTGGAAAACTTAAGTATATTTTTCTCTCAGTTGATACTTTCTCCCATGCTTGCTGGGCATCAGCACATGCTGGGGAAAAAACTAAACATACTATTAGCCATATGCTTCAATGCTTTGCCACCCTTGGATTGCCAGATCAAATCAAAACTGATAATGGTCCTTGCTTCGTAAGCAAAACTTTTATAGATTTCCTCCAAACCTGGAAAATCTCACTTTCCACAGGCATCCCATATAACCCTCGGGGCCAAGCCATCGTGGAAAGATATCATCAAACTCTCAAATCTCAATTACAAAAACAAAAGGGGGAATCTCTACCCCCACATGACCAACTAAAAAAGGCATTATTAACCCTAAATATTTTAAATTTTTCTAAAGAAGATAGACACTTGTCCCCTTTTCAAAAACATTGGACCTCAGCTGTCACCTACAGCTCCATCTGGGTCAAATGGAGGGACCCATTAACTGGGGCCTGGAGGGGACCAGACCCCTCCTCACAGCAGGGAGAGGATTTGATGTGTCTTTCCTCAAGAGGAAAAAAGACCTATTTGGGTACCGGCAAGAGACTTAAAATATTTACCCCAACAAGGGGATGATAATAATCAATTCTCCAGGGAGTGTCACACCCCTGAGAACTATGCCTCTGTTTCTTCCCCAGGAAAAACTGAAGGTGTGGATGCTACTAGACCTAAATGAAGCCAGAAAATCTCCAGAAAGATTTACAGAAGAGGAGTCAGGACTCCTGAGACAACCTGCTGTAGACGAGCTTACATGGCTTTTTATCCCACTTTCTCCCTCCCCTTGGAGCCCTCCTTCTTCTTGCTCTTTACCCTACCTTCTCTCTCCCCCTGAACCCCTCCTTCTTCTTATCCTCACTCTCGGGCCCTGTGTAATTAATAAGATTACACAATTCATTCACCAACAGCTTGAGGCAATTAAACTTCATCAGGTCAAGGCACCACAGGTTTGCGACTCAAAGACAATGGCTTTTCCACTTACTGGCTATCCACCTAACATCCCTCCCCTGCCCTCCATTGAACCAACGACGGGTAAGATCTCAGACAGGCTGAGACAACCTAAGACAGGGCGTGGAGTGGTCAACAGGCTAGAGGCATAGTGCTCAGAGACGGGTAAGGTTCCCAGAGGGGAACAACCTAGGACAGGGGCTATGCCATCCACCGTTCTTACAAAAACAAAAGGGGGAGATGTTGGGCCCTGCCCGGTGTGAAGCCGAGTGGTTAGCCCAGCCAATCTTGGCCTACTCCCGGTAAGGCCTAGTCGAGCCTGAGTAGAGTTTCGTGACCTGCCCTTGACTCAGCACCTAAGCTGAAACTGCCTCCACCCAGCTGCTGCTGACGTGATGAAATACTATTGGCCCTTATACCTTTTTCTCATCCCCCCACCCCTCCTCAAAGTTCCCACCCTCATCCCCTTCCCTCAAAGTATATTGGCCCTTACTTTTTCTCATCCCCTCTTCCCACCCCCTTCCTCAAAGTATATTGGCCCTTATACCTTTCTCTCATCCCCTCTTCCCACCCCCTTCCTCAAAGCATATAAATATCTCCCCTGACAATAAACGGAGAGTCCCGCCTTAGACGTTTCTCCCGGCTCAATGTGTTTTTCTTTTCCCCGGTAATTTGGGGAGATTCTTTGAGTCATCGACACCCGCCTTCTCGCTCAGCCTCAAGAGAAATGGCTGGCCCAGTTCTCTCTCTCTTCTGCTCTACCTGCCGGTGGTGGAGGAAAAAAACCCCTGGCACCATTCAGCCCTGGAGAGGGACCGGCTGGACCAGTCCCCCTTCACTATGGCCTCTACTTGTCGGAGGGTCCGACAGCCCTTTAAATCTAAAAGTATTACAGGCAGCAATATTCGACACCTCATATTCAGCTTATTTGAAAATGGTAAGGCCAACCACAAATATGTAACCCGTAATCTGCTCTGACCTGGAAAGAGAGGTTGGCACTTCCAATGCAGGCCTTTGTTACCTTTTGGTGTGGCTTCCAAACTCACCAATGCTGAGTGCCCACCTCGTTCCCTGAGCTGTGGAGCTTGGCTCAGCTGTTCTGGGTCTGGTGTTGGTGATGTGGTACAGAGCTGCTGCTAGTTGCTCAATTCTGCCAATTCGCTGGTGTTCTGATTGTTGGGGGATGGGCCAGTTCAGTTAACCTGTAATAGTTTACACTGTTCCCCTGTTTTCTCTTTCAATAGCTCAGCCAACTTTTCTTTGATTTCTGGGCTCTGTGAGGGGACTGATGAGGTTGGAAAGCCCCCCCTGCCTTTTTTGGGTGGCGGCAGCTGCAGCAGAGGCTCAGTGTTCTGGGCGGCAGCTTGGAGCGCTGGGGAGCGGGCTGCCGTGGGTTGGGCCACAATCTCCACAGTGGGTTTCTGGCCGTCTCCTGCTTTTCCGCTGTTTCCTGTACAAAATATTGTGCTCTTTTCTGAAGAAAACGTAGTTTTGCTTAAATCTCTCCCTGGTCTTCCATGAAGCTTTAACTTAGAATACAGAAACAGGCCTATGGACAAACTATTTTTGCAGATCTCTTTTAGCTTTCTTTTTTCTTTTTTTTTTTTTTTTTTTTTTTTTTTGGTTTTGCAAGGTAGGGTCTCACTCTGGTCCAGGCTGACCGGGATTAACTATGTAGTCTCAGGGTGGCCTCGAACTCGTGGTGATCCTCCTACCTCTGCCCCCCAAGTGCTGGGATTAAAGGCGTGCGCCACCACGCCCGGCTCTTTTAGCTTTCTTGTCTTTAGATAAACAAAATAGATGATTTAGAACAGGAATAATTTTAACACTATCATTAAAATGTACTGTGTTTGAAATGTTATCTTTTACTGGTGAGAGTTGAAGAAACAAGACGTCACCATTTCTGGTCTCAGGAAGTTGAGCCTGGGTTTACATGAATCAAGTCTCAGCAGTCAACAATGAAGTGTGTCAAGCCTACAGTCACTACAAATCTTGGCTAAAGAAGAACTCATTTCCAAGTTCATTCATAGTGCTATTGGATAATTTCAAAAACTTGCTTTGAAGTGCCCTCATGTAGATGTCTCCACAAGCCTACATCACCAGTAACACCTTCTTCCCCTACAGTGAGCCACTGCACATGAGAGAAAACACTAGTGTTCTTTCAAAAATGCATTTTCAGATGTTGAATCCTATTCTCATCATTCAATTCACTAGGAGCAAATCTAAATGTCCAGCCCATATAAAAGAGCAGCAGATTACATGATGGGATGAATCCTAGGGGGTGGATGCTATTAGAGGATGGTCAGTAGCTGTCGACCACACATATAACCTAGTGAGTTTCCTAGTTTATCAGAGAGTATAATTAAATCTATATAATCTTCCTAAATTAAATTCAATTATATCAAGGCATTTACAAGAGTTAACCAAAAGAATCATTGGCATGATATCTATCTATCTATCTATCTATCTATCTATCTATCTATCTATCTATCTATCATCTATCTATCATTTATCATATATACATATATTAATGATATATAATAAAAATGGAATCCTTCTCATTTTCAAAGGGGAAATTCTGAATGTATGTTAAAATAATCACTAGAATTTATGTATTTATTGTGGGCAATACCAACAGACTGGCCTCACCTGTTTTTATGAACCAAAGCCAACAGGTTACCCTCAGAATGGGAGAAAATTTTTGCCAGCTATATAACAGACAGAGGCCTAATTTCTAGAATTTACAAAGAACTCCAAAGCATAAACAATAAATTATCAAACAACCCACTCACAAAGTGGGGCAGAGAATTGCACAGGTGTTGGGGTCCCCCCTAGGGGCCATCCCAGGAGCACAGCAGGGCCTCTGCCAAGTTGGGGGTGAGAGGTGCGGAATCACGACACAGACTCCAGGAGTTGGGTGACAGATCATCTTGTAGCAGGTTTCTTGCGAGCATGGGACTGTAGCTGTTGTTACACCAGGCCTGCACAGGACGCCATGTTCACATAAGCCAGTTCCTGGTTTCTTCTGACATGTGGTCTGGCTAGGGCCAGACCTGCATTGTACCATACATATCCTCCTGTTTGTTTTTATTATTGGAAACCCGGGAGGTATGGTTCTTTGCCAAGCCATTGTTGAACCCAGGCCCCAAGGGATCATCACATGTGACGGTGACTGTCTTAGGTTGCCCCATCTCATGAAGTCTTACCCATAATTGATTACCCACCATCCTAGTGAGAAAACATGAGGGGTGGGGCCTGGTTTCTTTTAGCATGTGGTCTGGCTAGGGCCAATCCTGCATTTTGCCATATATATCCTCCTTTTGTTTTTATTATGGGCAACCCTGGGAGGCATGGTTCTTTGCCAAGCCGTTGTTGAACCCAGGCCCCAAGGTATCATCACATGCGACAGTGCTGCCCCATCTCCTGGGGTCTTACCCATCATTGACTACCCGCCATCCTGGTGAGAAAACCCAAGGGGTGTGGCTGTCACCTAGGAGGCATGGGAAAGCCAAGTGGTGGTGGCTTAGACAGACATTTCTGGCAGGGATCCAGATTGGAATCTGTGAAGTTTCTGGAAAGACACAAGCATACCCTTGGCCTTGCATTAAAACTTTTGTTTTATAATTAGTTCCTTTAGGGTCCTGTTAGTTCTCTGCACTATGGCTTGTCCTTGTAGGTTGTAGGGGATCTCAAGGGAGTGTTTGATTCCCCAAGATTCCATGAAGGATGTGAATTGGGCAGATGTGTATGTAGGGCCATTATCAGTTTTAATTGACCAGGGCACGCCCATGACCAACATAATGGTTTCTGTCACCTTAATGACATGGGATGCCTTCTCCCTCAAGACAGAAATAGCAAAAGTAAGCTTAGAGTGTCTATGATGACATGGACATATGTGAGGTTACCAAAGGAAGGTATGTGTGTAACATCCATCTGCCAGATAAAACTTGGGGTAAGGCCTCTAGGATTGACTCCTTGAGGCTGTAGGGGGCCCAAGGGGGATTGGGGTGCATGCCTTTCATTTGCAGTTTAAATTTTTGCATTGGATAAGAGAGAGCTCAGGGTATAGGGTTCTTAGGTTAGTGGGGGATAGATGAAACCTTTGGTATAAACGTCTAGCCTGTTCTAAATGTGTCAAGGAGAAGACAGCAATAAACTTGTCTACCTGAAAATTCCCATCAGCAATAAAGCCAGGCAACCAGTGTGTGAGCAAACATGCTCAAAAAACTTGAAGGTGGATGGCCCATTGTAAAAGGACTTGTTCAAAGTAGGAGTCAATGCCATATTCCTGGGCTGCCTTTCAAATGAGAGCCAGATCAGAGAGTGGGTGGGGTACCAGGTCCTGGCTGTTGCATCTGGCCCTACATTAAGGGGAAGCTGCAAAGGGTGGGGCAATGGGGCGAGTCAGCAAACTGCCAGGTGGTTGGGTGTGTCCAGGATGGATCACGTTGAGGTCCTTCTAAGGGTAAAGAGGGGGAGGGGTGGTTGCGAGCATGACTGAGCAGGCAGTGGTTTGGGTGGCAGTCTTGGGAGGGACAAGATTTTAAGAGCCAGTTTCATTTCTTCCTTACAGCTTTCATTATGGGCGGAAATGACTTCATCCATGGAGGAGCCTTTAAGGCTGGCAATTATGGCAAGGAGGATAGGAGGAATCCATGGGTCTAAAACAAGAGTTTTGTCACAAAAGTCATAGAGGTCCTTTTGTTTCACTTTTAAGCCATGTTTTAGGAGGAGGGCCTTAAGAGCCTGCAATTTTGGCATCCTCCGATGGGGAGAGAGGTTGCCCATTATGGCATGGTGGTGTTTGGGGGGGTGCTAGGCTGAGACAGTCCTGAATCAGGGAGACTGAGAAAATTATAACCCAGATCAAAAATGATAGCCCAAAGGATAAGCATGCAAACCACAACACCTACTGCCAGGGCCAGCTGAGACATACAGATAAATTGTTTAGGACCCATGTATCTTGGGCTTAGTGAGGGACTTCTGTGGGTCATTACTCCACAGCCATATGCCCACACAGTGTCTCTGGGGAAGCTTAACCAAAGGCCTTGCCTTGGTTCCAAAATCAGGTGGGTCAGACCCTTATGTGATTTTGCCAGGATGAACAGAGAATGGAGGGGCTGGCATGGGCTTCGGGACCATGAGGCAATGTGTGCTTTCCTGCTGGGGAAAAGGACAAACAAAGGAAAAGGGGGGAAGAGGGCAGCCATCAGCACACAGAACAGCAAGGGGCCTACTCACTGGACGATCAAGAAGGGAGCGTCTTGCCAAATGCTGAGGGGGATACTCACTGACAATCAAGGAGGGGTGTCTCACCAATGCCGTGGGGGCAGAGGGTCCCTATTTGGGTGCCATATGTTGGAGTACCCCCTAGGGCCAGCCCAGGAGGGACAGCAGAGTCTCTGCTGAGTAGGGGTGAAAGGCATGGAGTCACAACACAGACTCCAGAAGTTGGGTGGAAGCAGCAGAGCGCGAGCTGCTGCAAACTCATTTATTCAAGGACGTGTAGGGGGTTTTAATGGGTTTGGCTGGCCAATCATTGTATGGGGTGGTCCCCTTCTTGTGACCAATGACAGCTGGTCTCCGAGCAGATCATCTCACAGCAGGTTTCTCATGAGCATGGGACTGTAGCTGTTGTCATGCCAGTCCTGCGCAGGATGCCATGTTCACAGAAGCCACCTCCTGGTTTCTTCTGACATGCAGTCTGGCTAGAGCCAGACCTGCATTGTGCCATACAATTATTGAATAAAATGACTGTATGAAGGAATCCATCTGTGATGAAAACTGAAAATCTGAGCTGAAGCAGTTCAGTGTGGGAGTGCTTGCCTCCCTTGCACAGGACTCTGGGTTTGATCTCCAGAATCATATAAAAGTTAGTTTGATTATATACACCTGTAATCCAAACATTTGGGAGATGGAAGCAGGAGAATAAAAAATTAAGGGCTATCCTCAGCTCTACAGTGAGTTTGAAGATAGCCTGGGCTACAATTTAGTTGCTCTCAAAAAAAGCAAAGCAAAAATAAAACAAATAAAAAGAACACTTAAGGATTTATGGATTTGTGATTATTAAAAAATGAGAAGGCAAGACCAAGACATATTTTAATAAGTCTGTGTGTGGAATTCACAGCTCAACAAGTCTGTGTGTGGAATTCACAGCTCAACAAGACAATAAAAACTTTACATGTGTGTGTGTGTGTGTGTGTATTTGATAGAGAGAAAAAGGCAGAGAAAGGAGAGAGAGAATGAAAACAAACTCCAGATGTATGCGCCCCCTTGTGCATCTGGATTACCTGTGTCCTGCAGAATTGCACCAGGATACTTTGGCTTTACAGGCAAATAACCAGCCCTGATAAATGCTTTTAAAAATTATTTATTTATTTATTTATTTATTTATTTATTTATTTATTTATTAACAGAGGGAAAGAGGCAGAGTTAGAGAGAATGGGCATGCCAGGGCTTCCAGCCACTGCCAACCAAGTCCAGATGCATGTTCCACCTTGTGCTTACATGGGTACTGAGTAATTGAACCAAAATCCTTTGGCTTTGCAGGCAAGTGCCTTAAATGCTAAGCCATCTCTCCAGCCCTAAAAACTTTTTAAATGGCACGATGTACTTTTATACACATTTTATAAAACAGATAAGTAAGTGATAAAATAAAACTGCAATGATATTGCAGTATTATTGCCCAAACAGTTTAAATGAAAAATGACTGAGGAGGTGCTCTGGAGAAGGCTCAGTGCATAAAATGCTTGCCTCACAAGCATGAGGACATGAGTTCATTCCCCAGCACCATGTAAAAATGCTGAGTGTGGCTATGCATGCCTGCAATCTCAGTACTGAGGCTCACTGGCTAGTGGGTCTAGCTCATTCAGTGATCTTAGGTTCAGAGTGAGACTCTGTCATAGAATAGGGAGCAATAGAGGAAGACACCTAACATCATCCTCGGAACTACACACACACACACACACACACACACACACACACACATAAAACACACACACACACTCCAACACTCGTACAAGCAAGCATGAATGCTTATGTACCACACACATAGGCAAAAATCCCAATAAGTCTGACTATTCCAATTTTCATCAAAAATCAGTGCAAAAGGAATTCTCAGTCCCTGGTATTACAAAGGTAACACACCATACATCCCAGCAGCTCTGCTCCTAGGGGCTCACTCAAGAGAATTGAACTTATGTACACAGAAAGACTTGTTCATAAGCACTCATTATGAGCCTTATTTGTAATGAAGAAAACTAAAAACGTTTTGTGATTAAATTATCATAAATTATACACAAAGTAGTTAGCCATAAAACCAAATTATAAGTACAGCAGCAAGGGTAAATCACAAAAGCATTATTCTAAGCCAAAGAAGCTAGACACAAAAGATACCATACTATACAATTCTGTGGAATTCTCCAAAAGATGTGCCATTGCCTGTCATGGTGAGTCTTGACTGTCTACTGGATGTGATTGAGAAGTGCCTCACCTACAGCAACAACTTCTCATCAAATCAAGCATCTGTAACAAGCTTTTCTGCTCTTTCTTGTATTTTCTCTAGTCCTTATTTTTTCATTTTTCTACTGAAAGGTTTTCCAAAAGAACAAATGCTGGCCTGGTTTGTGAGGGTTTTCCTGGCTTAGCCTCCTCAGAGCTGGGATGGTTTTATTGCCTTGTGGCAATTTCTTACCTGTTGGGCAGTACTAAAAATGGGCTGGGACTGTGAGGAGGCTGGCCTGAACTGTTGGACATGGCCAGGGACCTTGGGCTGTGGGGTTGCACCTGGCCCTATTGTCATAAACCCACCCTGACGATGGTGACTGGCCTTCCCCACAATCAGTTGTAGGTTGTAGTGTGCCCTGTCATCACCCAGAGTGGGCAGAACTGGTGAGCCCCTCCCCCTGGTCCCCAAGAAGCTCTGACCAATTCCATAAGTCAGCCTTTGCCCCCTATAGTTCCTGACCTTGTGGCTAGCTGCCCAAGACACCCTTATATGGCTGAAGTCACATAGCCTTTCTGCCATCTCTCTCAGCTCCACAGCTTTGAAGTCATATAGTTTTCCAACATTTCCCTTATCTCTCTCTCAGCTCCTCTCCCCACAGCTCTGAAGTCACAGTAGCTATCTCTCAGCTCCTGCCTCAAAGCTTTGAAGTTACTAGTTCTTCTGCCACTTAGATAGCAACCCATAAACTATGCATCTGATCACTATATAGTCGGTATGTGCCATCTCAACCATCCTCAAGTGTTTATAAACCCACTCCCCTTTTGAATAAATGAGTGCTGTCCATCAGATGGTCTCCTGGGTGTTCATTGCCCATCATCATCATCACACTCACCTGCTGCTCCAGAATTGACCTTGCTTCCCCCCCCCAACTCCTCCCTCCCTAGCCCGGGATGTGAGTGTCCAATGACCCTGGGAAATGGTAAAGACCCACACTTACCTCTCTCTTTCTCTTCTGCTTTTAGCCTCATCTGCTCTCCTTATCCTGATTATCCCTCCCTTCTATATTCCTTTTGTTCCTCTGGTTTTAATATATCATCCTATTACTAACCCACCTTTCCTATGATTTTCTCCTTCTGCTCAACTCACAGCGACTGACATCTTAGTGCTCTGTCCTGTTAGTATGCCTTTACTTCTTAAAATGACTGCAAATTAAGAGGTCAATTTTCATTTGATTATTACTATGTTTTTATATTGGACCTACCCTTTTACAGTGATACCTTTTGCAGACAATATACTACTCCAGGTTGTGCTGAGCATTGAACATTGTGCCCTGACATTTGACCATCAGATGGTCTAACTACTAAGATAGACCCCCAGACTAGCAGAGAAAAATGATACCTAAACCTTATCATATCTTACTCTCTCTTGAACATTGCAAACATTTCCACTTTAAGATAAGGGTGACCTTTAAAAGTCCAGCCAGTGACTTGATACCAAATCCACAAGCTCAAATGCAAAAATACAGGAAACATGGGAAATAAAGGCAAAACAAAATAAAAATATAGGGTCTGGAGAGAAGGAGAGCAGTTTAGGCACTTGCCTGCAAAGCCAAAGGACCCCTGTTCAATTCCCCAGGACCCATGTAAGCCAGATGCACATGGTGGCACATACATATAAAATTCATTTGTAATCACTAAAGGCCCTGGTGTACCCATTCTCTCTCTCTCTCTCCCCCTCTCTCTCTCTCTCTCAAATAAATATGGAAAACTAACAAAGAGTATTTAAAAAAATAAAAAGTATAGGTGGGCATGGTGGCACACACCTTTAATCCCAGCACTTGAGAGGCAGTGGTAGGAGGATCACCATGAGTTTGAGGACTCCCTGAGACTACAGTATGAGATCCAGGTCAGCCTGAGCTAGAGTGAGACCCTACCTCAAAAAACAAATAATAATAATTAATAATAATAATAAAATATAACAAAGGCTATGTCCTAAAACTTATAACCAGCATTATTCTAAATGGGAAAAAAATTCAAAGCATTTCCACTTAAATCAGGAATAAGGCAAGGGTGGCCACTATCTTTGCTCTTAATTAATGTAGTACTTGTAGTCTTAGCCAGAGAATCAAACAAGAGAAGGAAAAAAATGAGATACAAATAGGAAAGGAAGATGTCAAAGTATCCTTATTTGCAGACGATACTACCTTATACATAAAAATCTCTAAAGACTCAGCCTGAGACCCTCTACATTTAATACTTTCAACAAAGTTGCAGTATGCAGAAGCTGGGGTGTTGGCTCAGTGACTAAAGACAGATGGTTGCAAAGAGTGATGGCCCAAGATCTATTCTGTACCCATGTAAAGCTGAATGCACAAAACAGGACATTTGTCTGTAGTTTGTTTCTGCCATGAGAGACCCTGGTATGCCCATTCATATTTATTTATCTCTCTTCCTCCCTCCATTTTCTGTATCTTCCTCTTCACAAATAAATTATTGAAATTTTTTATTAACAACATATTTTGTATGTGTACATCATGTGTTCATTCCCTATTATCCCTTGTCCCTGCATCTATTCTGCTGGGGACCCTTTTCCCTGGGGTTACAAATATTACCCATGGTGTTGTGGGACATTCATTGTGTGAGCAGCATTCAGTTTTTTGTTGTGGGGGGAGGGTGAGGGAATGCCCCTGGGCATGATATGTAACCCTGTGGTTAATACATTCCTCCTGCCCCCTCTTCTACAAGATTCCTTGGGCCATGTTGGGTGGGATTTAAATCTACTTCAATGTTGTACTCTTAGGAGCCTCAGATCTCTGCTTTGGTAAGTGTTGAGTATCCTCAGGGCCTGTCTCCTTCACCCTGGAATTATCAGGTTCACCACAGAAGCAGCTCACTTGCTCATCTCCCAGATTCCTCTGTGGTTACATCTGTGGCTTGGTAAAAGTGTGATGTACAGTTTAGCTCCTGAGGCCTCACTATCTTCTGAAGAAGAAGAAGAGATTCTCCAACAGAGTGAGTCAGCATACATTAAATGGGATAAGCATTGTTAACTTAGGGGAATTTGTTATATGTATCCCCTCTGTTAGCCAAAGACTAGTGAGAGCTGGACACTGGAGAACATAATATTTGTCTCCATAGGATTCTGATCTAGTTCCTAATTCCAGATATGGGTTCCTCTACACTGTGTGGATCACTTAGCCAATCAGAAAGCTATTGGTTACCCACCAAGGCTGTGTGCCACTATTGCACTGCTGTGTACATCCCATCAGGGTGTTTACATCTGAGTAGCTTAGACCTCTGGTTGCTCAGCTCATTGTTGGCCACTTTCCTCCAGTAGCTCATGTAGCACTCTCAAGCTCCAGGCAGGCTAACTATCTGGGAACTGGCTCTCTTCCAGATTGCAGCTAGGTCTCTGCATCTCTGAGTCAGCAGCAATAGGGTCTTTAGCAATAGGATCTTACCTTTTGCCTCTGGTGGGTATCCAATGGCTTTTACAGAAACCTGTCTTGTTTTGGGAACCTCAAAGTTCTGACTGATCAACAGCTAATTGTGGAAAGCAACCAATTTCTGGTACTGGGAGTTATAGGCCAGAAGCAACAACAATAAAAATTTAAAGTTAGACTTCATCCCACTCTCTCCATGGCCTTTCTTTTCAGGTACTTCCCCCATACTCCTGTTGAGGGTTATATCTTTTATTGTGTCTCCAGGGATAGTTTTCTGTGGTACCAGTTCAATTTTGATTCAGTTTTGTGTTTGTTTTCCCTCCGCCTCCTTATCCTCTCTCCCCCAAATCACTCCATCCCTAATGTCTGAGCCATGAGTTGCCTACCAGGTATGTCAGCAACTCAAGCTGGTCCAGAATAGGAGCCACAAAATTGGAAAACCTGAAAGAAATGGATGAATCCCTTCACTCATGCCACCTACCAAAACTAAACCCAGACAGGACAAACTACCTGAATGGAGGCATAACATCAAATGAGATAGGAGCTGTAATTAAAAGGCTCCCCATGGGAAAAAAAGTGCAGGTCCAGATGGTTTCACTGCTTAATTCTATCTAGCCTTCATTGAAGAATTAAAGGCATTGTTTTTTCTTAAGTTATTCCACAACACTGTAAAGTAAGGAACACTTCCTGAGTCCTCCTATGAAGGCAGCATTACACTAATACCAAACTCAGATGGATAAAAAAGAACTGCAGACTGATATCACTGATGAACTTAAACATAAAATTCTCGCAAACCTAATTCAAGAACACATCAAAAGCAGCATCTATGCTGTCAGTAGGTTTTATCCCAGGCATGCAGGGTTGGTTAAATATGTGGAATCAATAAACATAATACATCACATGAACAGTCTCAAAGTCAGGAACCACATGGTCATCTCCATAGATCAAGAAAAGGCCTTCAACAAGATTCAACATCACATTATGATTAAAAGACTGGAGAAGATAGGTATGGAGGGACCATATCTCAACATAATAAAAGCAATATCCAACAGACGTGCTGGATGCGCTGGGCTCAGTTGTGCTGCAGGCGCTGCTGGTGGTGTGGTGTGGAGCTTGAGCTTGGTTCGTTGTGCTGGATGCACTGCCACTGGGAGCTGAATGCTGGTTCGTGGTTCTGATGTTTGGGGGATGGGTGAGTTCGGGAAGCCTGTAGTTGCTCACACTGTTCCCCTGTATCTCTTCCAGTAGCTCAGCAGACTTTTATTTTTAGATTTCTGGGCTCTGCAAGGAGACTGATGAGGTCGTAAAGTCCCCTTGTTTGGACTCTATTGGTGCTGCTTGGCATGCCTAGAGGCTCGGGGTGCAGTGGCTCCTGTGGGCGGAGGCTCAGGGCTGCTGTGGATTGGGCTGCCAGCTCATCGGGCTGCAAGCTCCACAGTGGGATTTTGGCTGTCTCCTGCTTTTCCACTTTTCCACTGTTTCCCGGAACAAATATTCTTCAAGCAGACTGCCAAGCTGCCTCCTCTGCCATCCTGCTGGATAGAAGCACAGGAAAATGAATTCCAGTGCTACCTCCTCACCACTAGTGCCATCCACCCTGCCTGTCGGAGGTCAGAGATTGTGCACTGCAGGAAGTCCCCCTGGGAGGCAATCTCCCCCAAGGTTCATCTCCAAGCTTGATCCCTAGCTGCTGTCACACACCAGCCTTTCTCCTCTAACTCTTCCTCTCCTCACAGGGCTTGTTCCCTATATTCTAGACTTCATGTTTTGGGTACATGACTTTGGGGGTAACTTTCTTTGATGCATGTCCTCCAGCCCTGGTTCTGGGAAAAGGGCCTTTCAGCATAGATCCATGTATGTAAGAGAATCAAGTTGATTTTAATAGAGCAGTCCTTGAGAATATACATGTGCATATATACAGAATACACCAATGATAATGAAAAACGGACTTGTAACTTTTCACTGTTCAATTTTTTGATTTAGTCATATGCGTTCAGAATGCTTGTTTATGTTTAAACTGTGTAACCACTGTGTAATGCATGTTAGTCTGTCAAGCTAAGAGCGCCAGTGTTTGTTCATTGTTATAACCACCTAGCTCCAAGTACCACCTAGCCCCCCACAACGACACAAATTTAAAGCCAACAGGACCATTTGTATTTTAAAAGAAGAGTGAGTGGTTTGTTTGTGGCTTTTCATTATATGAGATGGAAAATAATATAGGGATAAAAGAGAAATGACCACTGTTAAAACTACAAGTCAGAAATCATATCGCTTTTCATTTAAAAAAATTGCCATGAGGAAATGTCAATTTGGATTACAAGACATTGATATTACATGTAGATCTGTGCTGGGTCAGGTCTGAAATTCCACAATAAGGAGGACCACAAGCTAAGGCAGCCTGGAAACATAGCCATACCCTGTCTTAAACAAGCAATAGTTCCTCAACTGTGATCCTGTGCTGGCTTATACTCTCCCGACTGTCTTTGCTAAGTAGTGGTGTCTGTTGTGCTTTGAAGTGTCTTTTTGAGACAAAAAGGATGACAGCAGGTTATCAGCTTTTCCCTATTCATAAGTAAATTAAATAAGTATTTAATAAATGGGTTTTAAAATGAAAGTACCAAATTAGGTGAACTTATTTTGATATTTTTACACAAGCATATATTGTATGTTCAGCATATCTCTATCTTCCATACCTCTATCTTCCATACCCTGGTAGGTAAACTTATAAAAATCATGACACCAGTTTGCAGCCTGGATAACTGTAAGAGTGGATTTTGAGAAGATGGTTGCTCTACTGTGAATCTGAAATGTGTCCCATGGGTTCATGTTTTGAGTATTGTTACCTGGCTTGTGGCACAGCTTTGGGAAGTTTGTGGAACCTTTATGAAGTGGGACTAGCTGACAGATAGGGCTTTGAAGGTTATCTCCACCCCTGGTAATATTCTCACTACCTGCTTCCTGGTCTGTTGTGAGGAGCCTCTGTGTCACACATGATCTGCCATTCCTGACCCACATGATGGACCAAGATTTTCTGAACTGTGAGGAAAAATAAATCTTTCTTCCCATAAAAAATTAGATTTCATTGAAAAATAAACATTTGATTTAAAAAAAAATCTTGTGAAGGATTATGAAGGCAAGACACACAGATATCCTTCACTCCACATATATAGTAAAGCTCTTTATTTTATATTTATTTATTTGACAGATAAAGAGAGTGTGGGTTCTCTCAGGTCTCATACCTGCAAACAGACTCCAGATATGTGTGCCACATTGTGCTTTTGGTTTCATGTGGGTACTGGGGGATCTAACCATGTGTCAGCAGACTTTGTATGCAAGTGTCCTTTAACTGCTGAGCCATCTCCCCAGTCCCCATAGTATATAGCTCCTAACACATTCTTATGTATCTTTAAAAAATATCACACATACATGTACACACACACACACACACACACACACACACACACACACACACACAAAATGAACTGTTGAAGCCCTTGGTTTGTACAATAAAATTTAGGTAGAGTCTTATTGTCTTTATGCCTTCATATATGTATCCAATATTTTGATACCTAGAGGATTGTTTAAGAATTTTTTTCAGAGGTAGGGTCTGTCTCTAGCCCAGGATGTCCTGGAACTCACTCTGTAATCCCAGGTTGGCCTTCAACTCACACCAATACCATCCTCTTACCTCTGCCTTCCAAGTGCTGGGCTTAAAGGTGTGCACACAATGCCTGGTTAAGATCAATTTTCAAGGGAGAACTGCTGGCTTTGATGGGCAGTACTTGTGGTCTGTTCCTAGAGGTCTTTCTTCCCTTCTAGTGGAGAGAGAGGCAGGTGTGTCTACTACTCTTTCTCAGACAAGAACTTTTCTGTTGCCATCTTGAACCTACTGTCCCATATAGTAAACCATATGTGTTAGTCACTTTTTGTCACCATTAGTGAATACTTGAAACAAATCAAAGGGAGGAAGATGATTTCTAATGTTTCCATTCACATTCACTTGGTTTCATGTTTCTAGACCTGTGGTGAGGCAGTAGCTCATGGCAGAAGGGCATTTTAGAGGGACAGCTAGGAAGCTATATACATCTCAAGGGCATGTCCCCACTGACCTACTTCCTCCCACTAGGCTCTACCACTGACTCCCCATAATCCCATCAGATTATGAATCAGTGAGTAAATCTACTGGTTAGGTCACAGTTCTCATGATACCATCAGTTCCCCAAAGCTCACCTCTAAACATTGCATTAACAAAACATTGCATTTTCTACGGACATTTAACATTTAAACTCAAAACTGTTGGTTTTCTGTACAAATGAATTTGTCTTTGGAAATTTAAAATTTAAACAAAGTTGTCCAGCAGCATAAGAAAATTGCAGTAGTTGTTGGGAGTCCACTTACATTTCTCCTCTGAGATGACTTGCAGTCTGGGTGGCTATTGTGTACAAAGCACCTGTTTAGCCATTTCCCTCTGAAGGGAATCTTTTCTAAGACTCATCTGATAACTCATTTTGTTATCTGTGCCCCTGGGAAACACATTTTTCTTGGTTTAGAAAACCTGAAACACAAGCGATTCTACATGTTGGGGATTAGCTGATCCCTCCAGAGGCCAGGGGAGGTGGTGGGACTATGAGTGGTGCTGTCTCCTCAAAAGTGCCCTTTATAGGATTCTCTCTCCCAGAGCTGCCTGAGGGGTTGTAGGCTTGGGAGAGATTGTGTTGGTCAAGTTAAAAAAATGGTAGATTTTGTTCATTTGTCAAATATTTGTAGTTCAATGTTATGTATTGAAATAAAATACATTCTTCACTTTTGCCAAGTTCTTTTTTCTTGTCATTGAAACCACACACACACACACACGTGTGAGGCATTAAAATTACTGTTCCAAATATTTGTAGTTAAATAATAGTTAATATTCCCAATCACACTTATAACTTATGGAAAGGATGTGAATCATCCAATATTCTTTTTAGGTCAAGTTAGGATATTGTTTTCATGTTAATAATTTTAATGATAATTCTTTATTAACTTTAATAGGTAGATCAAAATAGTGCATTCCTACATCCTGTAGAAAGTAGACTGTTTTGTATACTAATCAAAGAAATGTTTTCGATAAATTTGCCTTCATAATTTGAAATCATGTATATAACTAAGAAAACAATTTCCTTCTGATGACAACATTTATATGTTTGGGTAGTTTTTCTACTGCCACTGTGTGTCTTCCCTTAGACACCCAGGCCTAGGCTTTTAAAAATTAACACAAGAATTAAACTAGGTTCTCTTTAATCCATCCACTTTTTTTGTGTGGTTATTTCCGTCAGCACTGACATTGATAAATGCTCCATTTTGGCCACAATAATTTGATTGAGTCCATTTTAATTTCTTCTTTTTATGTGGTTTAAAATGACAAGTTAGGACAATGCTAACAATTAAGTAATACCAAACAGTAATATATTATTTTGCATTTTTAAATATATATATGTGTGTGTGTGTGTGTGTGTGTGTGTGTGTGTGTATTTGTTTTAAGGTTAGGTCTCATTCTAGCCTAGGCCAACCTGGAACTCACTCTATACCCCAGGCTGGCATCAAACTCACAGTAATTCTCCAACCTTAGGCTCCTGAGTGCTGGGGTTGAAAGCATGAGCCAGTACTTCAGATATTAAAATATGCTTAAGTTTTCATTATTTATATGCACATGCATGCCAGGGCCTCTTGCCAGTGTAAATGAACATCAGACACATGTGCAATTTTTGTGTCTCAGGGTGGATTGAGAATTGAACTGAGGCTGGAAGGCTTTGTAAGCAAGTACCTCTAACAGTCGAGCCATGTTCCCTGCCCCTGAATAGATTTTTATTTATTTGCAAACACACACACACACACACACACACACACACACACACACAGAGAGAGAGAGAGAGAGAGAGAAAGAGAGAGAACATTGATGCAGCTATAAATGAACTGCAGATGCATGTACCTGAAAAAAATTAGATCATTTACTTACCTAGTACTTGATATCACTCTTAAAATTTCTAACATTTTAAATTGTAGGTGATAGCTCAGTAATATTCTTTAAACAGGAAGCTTTGTACTTTACTCCTTGTACCAGATGGTGAAAACTGAGATACCTACATGGTTGAAAAGTAGAGGTTGATATTGCATTCAGTATTTGTGCCATATTGATGAGTTCTAGTTTCTCTTATTTTTTTAGTTTCATGTACTTATGCATTTCCCTTGCAAGGAAGAGTGGACATTTTCACATTAATCTCATGATCATGAGGGGGGAGATGAAGAGAGAAGTAGGGAATGAGGGATTGAGACCTGCAACAAAGCTTATACAGTAATCATTACCTTCAGTGTTGTCCAGGCCTCATTATGGTCACAGCCAATCTCATCCTATCTGGGTTTCTGACCTGTAGCCTCAAAGATGTACCTTAGGTACCAATAGACTCATGACAAAGTTATGACTCACCAAAAGGGTGAGGAGAATGGGATTTACATTAAGTAATGCCCACTTCAGTAAGTGTTAAACTATTTTTTAACAAAATTATGTATATATTTGTATGAAAGAGTGAGAGAGAGGGGGTAGGGAGCAAGGGAGAATTGACACACCAGGGCCTCTGGCCACTACAATCAAACTCCAGACATGTGTGCCACCTTGTACACATGTGTGACTTTGTGCATGCATCACCTTGTGCAGCTGGCTTATGTGGGGTCTCAGGAGTTGAACATCGGTTCTTAGACTTTGAAGGCAAGCTCCTTAACTTCTAAGCCATTTCTCCAGCCCTAAACTTCTTTTTATGCATTTCTGTCCTTTGCAGTAAGCCCTCTAGAGTAAGAGAGGCACAGATAGCTCTTTGTTCAAAGTAGAGTCAGGTTTCAAAGCCATGACTGCTTACCTCCAGAGCTTGTGCTCTTATGCTGATTCTCAGGTGCAAGTTGAGCACACTCTATTATTTCCTAGGGTAGATAGAAGCTGAACACATGAAGAATCTTCATTTTGAATGACAGGATTGTGGTGTTAAATTGTGCTTTTTCTAGCTCCTCTCTTCTGCCTGGAACATGTAGAGCTCCATGACTCAGGAAAGTTCTACCAAACTTTCCTGTCTTTGGCCATTTCTTTAGCCCTGGACTTTATGTGAAAAGGCAGAAATGCTGGGCAGGAGTCATTGATGGAGCTCACATTTGATACCATATGGAGCACACACCACTTCTTGGCTCCCTTCCCTCTGGTGTTCTTGCTGATAAGGTTTGAGATTTGTATTCTCCTTAGATTGATACACAGAGGTAATAAACACCTGGGACACTGAGTATTTGTTATGTGAGGGGAGTGAGACAAGAGAGGATCTTCAATTGGAGCTCTTAAGATATTTTTATAGAGCCCATTATAAGAAAAATTAAATATGATTGATAAGCTACTTATATATGGTAGACATTGTATGGGTTATATAGGCTTTTGTAGACTGGCCTGGGAATTAATCAACATTCATAAACTTTTGAAGCTCTATATCATAAAGTAAAGGATGAATTTCAATGACACAGCCTGACTGTTCTGTGAAGCTGGCCATCCTTACTCTCAGTGGTGCTGGTGAGCCCTGGGTGCTACTTGGGCTTTCCTTCTGAGGTGGCAGTCAGATCTATATGCAGCAGTGAACCTCTTAGGTGGGTTTGGCTTATTATCCAAGCAACTTCCATCAGAATATTTACTTTCTCTGACATTGTCAGATAATAGGGCTACATTTCACCTCAGAAGCACATTTTTTTATTGTAGTACATTTCTGATGTAACTTTGTAAACTTTAAAAAATATATAATAGCTTTATTTATTACAAGAGAGAGAATGAGAATGAGAATGGGTGTGCTAGGGTCTCTAGCCACTGCAAATGAATTCTAGACATAAGCACCACTGTGTGGTGGCTACTGGGGAACTGAACCTGGGTCCTTAGGTTTTGCAGGGAAGTGCATTAATCACTAAGCCATCTCTTCAGCTTCTGATGTGACTTTTTAAAGAAAATTAGTTTTTTTGACAAATTCCATAATTATAGGCAATAACCCATGGTAATTCCCTCCCTCCCCTAGTTTCCCCTTTGAAACTCCACTCTATCATGGCCCTCCCCCTCTCAGTCAGTCTCTCTTTTATTTTAATGTCATCATCATTTCCTCCTTATGATGGTCTTATGTAAGTAGTGTCAGGTAATGTGAGGTCATGGATATCCAGGCCATTTTGTGTCTGGAGGAGCGCTTTGTAAGGAGTCCTACCCTTCCTTTAGCTCTTGCATTCTTTCCACCACCTCTTCCTCAATTTACCCTGAGCCTTGGAAAGTGTCATAGAGATATTTCAGTCTAAGCACTCCTCTGTCACTTCTCAGCACTAAGGTGCCTTCTGAGTCATCCCAAGGTCACCACCATCTGAATAGAGAAGTTTCTCTAGCCAAAAGTGAGAGTAGCATTAATATATGAGTGTGAAATTAAGAGAAGTGCTTACTGGGCAGTTTGGTGAGCATACTATATACATTTAGCCAGACAGAAGCAGACTTTACTCCCCTAGGGCTCCTGACTAACCTATCGTAGGTTTTCATTATCAGGTATGCATTCCTTTCCATGGAGCGGGCTTCCAATCCAATTAGAGAGCAGCTGGTTTCTCCCATAATGGACATGCCATTATTGCACCTGTTGGCTCATTTGGCCTGGCTGGCCAAATTTAAAGGTTTTCCGTGTGCACTATTGAGTATTACCACTGGTGATTTCTCTCTCTCCCCTTGATCTACATGCAATGTAGCTTTTTTCAGCTTTCTGTCAGCTAGTCTACGTGGAGGAGGTTTTCAGCTCAGCTCCAGCAGGATTTCTCTGTGACCATGTAGCTCCAAGTATGTGGAGTCTTCAGCAATAGGGCCTTGCCATGTATTTCTGGTGGGAAACCAAGAGCCTTGGCAATGGCCTGTAATGTTCTGGGGGTGTCAGGGACCTCCCTGGCCAACAACTCATTGGAAGGTATTCTATCCCTGGCAATGAAAATTTTCTAGTAACAATCTATGGCTTCTGGGCATTCTGTTGTTGAAAAAAGTAGGTTTCCATATGACTTACTCATACCCTCTTGGATTTTGATTAGACTTCCCCCATCTTTCCTTTACTCAGTATCTTCCCCTGACTTCACTTAGGTCTTTCTACTCCCATCAATCTGTTCTTCCACTTAAATATGTACATTATCATTCCATTAAGTCCCCCATCCCTCCCTTTATATTCTCTTTATATCCCCTTTCTACCTTATCGGTCTCTATTATTGAGTTTTATTCCAACTCAC
The DNA here is from genome assembly GCA_036365145.1 of Orientallactaga sibirica. NCBI lineage: Eukaryota > Metazoa > Chordata > Mammalia > Rodentia > Dipodidae > Orientallactaga > Orientallactaga sibirica. The sequence goes on along the minus strand of JAEOAD010002238.1, from coordinate 54,181 downwards.
ATAGAAGTCCAATCATTTGTAGGTAGGAACCATATATGAGAGAGAACATATGACATTTGGCTTTCTGGGTCTGGGATACCTCACTAAGTATAATGCTTTCCAGATCCATCCATTTTCCTTAAATTTCACAATTTCATTTTTCTTTACTGTTGAGTAGAACTCCATTGTATAAATGTGCTACATATTCATTATCCACTCATCAGTTGAGGGACATCTAGGCTGGTTCCATTTCCTAGCTACTATGAATAGAGCAACAATAAACATGGTTGAGCAAGGTAGTGAGACAAGTCCTTAGAATATATGCGTAGGAGTGGTATGACTGGGTCATAGAGACTTTTAATCTATACCAAAAACCCCACCTGATATTTCCTCCCCTCCCCATTCCACTTTAGAACATGGTATGATTAGTCAATTTGATGATCATCTAAGGTCTTGCAGTGAGACAAGTCATGGATAATATTTGCCTAGGCAGCTGGTATAACTGGGTCATTCTATCCGGTAGCCAATGTATTTATAGCTGTAAACGTCAAAATCTATTTATAGTTGTATCAGGAAACTCCACACCAATTTCTACAATGGTTGTACCAGATTGCATTCCCATCAACAGTGTAGGAGGGCTCCTTTTTTCCACATCCTCACCAGCATTTATTGTTATTTGTTTTTGTGATTGTAGCCATTCTGATAGAAGTGAGATGGAAGTAGTTTTAATTTGCATTTCTCTGATGGCTAGGGGTGTAGAACATTCTTTTAGACGTTTATATGACATCTGTATTTCTTCTGATTAGAACTCTCTATTTACTTCCATAGGCCATTTTTAATTGGGTTGTTTGATTTCTTATTATTTAATTTTTTGAGTTGTTTGTATATCCTGAATATTAAATCTCTGTCAGATGTATAGCTGGTAAAGATTTTCTCCCAATGTGTAGGTTAGCTCCTTGTTCTATTCACTGTGTCCTTTGCTGTACAAAAGCTTTGCAATTTTATGAAGTCCCAGTGGTTGATTAGTGGTTTTCTTTCCAGAGCAACTGTGGTTATATTCAGAAAGTCTTTGCCAAGACCAATATGTTGAAGGGTTTCCCCTAATTTTTCCTCTAACAGTTTCAGAGTTTCAGGTCTGATATCAAGGTCTTTGATCCACTTGGACTTAATTACTCTGGATGAAGAGAGATAAGAACCTTTTCCATCCTTCTACAGATATATATACAGTTTTCCCAGCATCACTTGTTGAAGAACCTGTCTTTTCTGAAATGAGTATTTTTGTCATTTTTGTTAAAGAGAAGGTGGCTGTAGCTACCTGGGCTCACATCTGGGTCCTCTATTCTGTTCCACTGATCTACATGTCTGTTTTTGTGTCTGTACCATGCTGTTTTTGTTACTATGGCCCTGTAATATAGGTTGAAATATAGTATGATGATACTACCACCTCATTTTGTTTCTTATAATTGTTTTAGATATTTGAGGGGTTTTGTGCTTCCAAATTGAATTTTAGGATTTTTTTCTATTTCCATGAAGAATGCCTTTGGAATTTTGGTGGGGATTGCATTACATATGTAGATTGCTTTTGGTAAGATTGCCATTTTCACAATATTGATTCTTCCAGTCGAAAAACAAGAGATATATTTTTATTTCCTAGTGTCTTCTGCAATTTATTTTGTTGAAATATATTTTATTTATTTGAGAGAGAGAGAGAGAGAGAGAGAGAGAGAGAGAATAGGCATGCCAGGGCTTCCAGCCACTGCAAATGAACTCCAGATGCCTGCATCCTCTTGTGCATCTGGTGTATGTGGGTCCTGGAGAATTGAACCAGGATCCTTTGGCTTTGAAGGCATCTCTAAGCCATCTCTCCAGCCCTGGGAGATTTTTTCTTTATAACTTCTTGGATCTCCATATTTGTTATATGTCTATTTAAGTGATTAATCTCATCTTAATTTAATTTTGGTAGGTTATATAATTCAAATAAATCATCCATTTCTTTCAGATTTTGAAATTTAGTGTAGCATGTGTTCTTACAGTATGTCCAAATTATTATTTTTTTAATTTCTCTGGCATCTGTTGTCATGGTCCTTTTTCATCTCTAGTTTTATTAATTTGTGTCTCTTCTTTATTTTGGTTGGATTTGCTAAGGATTTTTCAATCTTGTTTACCCTTTCAAAGAACCAACTCTTTGTTTCATTGATTCTTTGTATTGTTTTTTGGTTTCTATTTCATTAATTTCTGCCATAATTTTTAATATTTCTTCATGTGTACTGATTTTTGGTTTGCCTTGTTCCTCTTTTTCCAAGGTTGCAAGATGAAGCATTAAATTGTTTACTTGTGACCTTTCTGATTTCTTAATGTAGGCACTTAAAGCTATAAATTTCCCCCTTAGGACTGCCTTTATTTTGTCCTAAAAGTTTTGGTATGTTGTATTCTCATTATCATTTGTTTCCATGAAATTTTTGATTTTCTTTTTCATTTCATCATTGCCCCATTCATCATTTAGTAATATATTGTTTAATCACCATGCTTTTGTTTATGCTCTATAGCTTTTCCTGCTATTGATTTGCAGGTTAATCCCATTGTGATCAGATAGAGTTCAAGGAAGTATTTCACTTTTCTTGTATTTGTTAAGATTTGTTCTGTGTACTAATATGTGGTCTGTTTTAAAAAATGTCCCACGTGCTGCTGAAAAGAATGTTTATTCCACAGCATTTGGGTGAAATGTTCTGTAAATATCTGTTAGGTCCATTTGTTCTATGACCTCATTTAATCCAGATATCTTTGTTTATTTTTTGCTGGGATGACCTGTCAATTGATCAGAGTGGGGAGTTGAAGTCACCCACTACAACTGTGTTTGATATTATCTGTGACCTTATTTCTTATAGTATTTGTTTGATGGAATTGGGAGCCCACAAGTTAGGTGAATATATGTTTAGAATCATATTGTCCTTCTGTTGGAGTGTTCCTTTAATCAATATAAAGTGACCTTCCTTATCTTTCCTAACTAATATTGGTCTTAAGTCTACCCTGTCTGATAGTTGGATAGTGACACCTATTTGTTTTTGAGGTCCATTTCCTTGAAACATTGTTTTCCAATCTTTCACCCAAGATAGTATACATCTTTTGTGGAATGGTGAGTTCATTGGAAGCAACAAATTGAAGGATCCTGCTTTTTAAGCCAGTCTGCAAACCTGTGTCTTTTGGTTGGGGTATTGAGGCCATAGATATTAATAGTTATTATTGAAAGATGTGTATTTATTTTTGCCAGTTTTTCTTGTTTTGTAGTTCCTCTGGTTTTACCTTTGCTCTCTTGTATTAACTACTATTTGAGTGTGGTATGTTTTATTCCAGGTTCCTTATGTGTGTGCTTTGCTTTCTTTTCAACATGAAGGATCCTTTCATGTATGTTCTGTAGAGCTGGTTTGGTCTTCATATCTTTCTTTAGCCTGCTTTTTTTGTTGAATGTCCTTATTTCTCTGTCGATTAGAATGGATAACTTTGCAGGATAAAGTAATCTTGGTGGATAGTTGTTATCTTTCAGAACATGGAATACATCATTCCAAGCCCTTCTGGCTTTTAAGGTTCATGTTGAGTAATCTGTTGTTATTCTGATGAGCTTGCGTTTGTATGTGACATGATTTTCCTCTGTAACTGCTTTAAATATATTTTATTTGCTTTATGTCTTTTGTAGTTTAATTATAATATGACATTGAGAGGTTCTTGCCTGATTTTGTCTGTTTGGCATTCTATAGGCTTCCTGTATCTGTACTGGCATTCCTTTCCCTCCTTGGGGGAAATTTTCTTCTATGATTTTGTTGAAAATATCTGTTATGCCTTTGGAGTGAATTTCTTCTTCTACTATGTCCTGGATTTTTATGTTTTATCTCTTCATCGTGTCCCAAATGTCTTGAAATTCCCATTCATGCCTTCCTATTAGTTTTTCCTTGTCTTTTTGGACTGTATTAGATCTTCTACCTGGTCTTTTAGTGTAGATATTCTGTCCTCTCCTTGATCCATTCTACTGGTGAAACTTTCTACAGAGTTTTCTATTTGACTTACTCTGGTTTTCCTTTCTAGTTTTTCTTATTGGTACATTATTTATATTTCCTTACTCATGTTTTGTATTGATCTACTTATTCATTAAGTTGATTTCCTGTGTTCTCTTGGGATTCCTTCAGGAGCTGGTTTTCTCCTTTAATTCCTTTCATTTCTTCTTTGATTTCTTTGAGTATAGATATATTCATTTTTTTTTTAAATCTTTGTCAGGCATTTCATCTAAAGAAGTCTCACTGGAGGTCATTTCTGATGGATTTGTGATTTTTGGTGAGATTGTATTGTCTTGAATTTTGTGTTTCTTGTATTATGATGAAGGGATTTTTGCATCTTGAATTAATTTGATGCTTGTGATTTCTAATCATCTGCATTGTTCTTAGCCATATAAACCTGACTTTATATATCTTCATTATAGAAGTTTAAGGTGTTAGGTGTAGCTTTTATACTCCAAGAGAAACAGCAGAAGTGACCCTACATGTTGAGTTTGCCTGCTATTGAATTATTGTAGTAGACTGGGTGAGGCAAATTACTGACAAATTCTAAAATTCAACTAAGCAGTATAGACATTCAATCAATAACAGCACAGAGTATTTATACTAGCATGGGGATTAAATTAAACAGATAATCTAGTAAAGCCAAAGTCCCTAAAGGTTTGTATTGTACCATACTCTTAATCCTGTCAACTTGGAGATTGAGATTTCTAGTCTGAAACCAGTTCCAAGTCAGTCCCTGCTCCCCTGCCCCATAATGACTTAAGAAAAAGACAGATTATCCTCAGTGAGCTCATCCATTCACAAAAATCTAATTGTCATGGTGGTGGTGCTCTCCTTTAATCCCTCACTTTTTAATTTTTAAAATTATTTTATTATTTGTTTTTGGAGGCACAGTAGGAGGAGGGGGGAGAGATAGAAAAGGGGCACACCTGAGTCTCTCAGCTGTTAACAAAATCCAGGTCACCCCCTTGTTAATTGCAGGTCACCCTGGATCACTTTCCATCTGAGACCCTACCTGGAGATTGGAACTGGGTTCTTAGGCTTACCAAAAAAAAAAATATTACCTATCTTTTCTTCCTCCACCTGGTCTCATTCATTTAACTTTCAGCTCCTAACCTGAATCTTCCTGAGATGCTGCCAAACCTAATAAATACACTGAGGACCAGAAAAAAGGGAGGGTGGGATGGAAGGGAGGGTAAAGTGGGAGGTTCCAAAGGGTGGAACAGAGTGGAAGGGGAGAAAATGACCAACATCTGTCCAAACAACTCTAGTTTAATGCTACCCAGCAGGAAATAAAATGACATAAAATGCTCAAACAAGTGCAGTAGTGCACACAGCCAGGGTAAAACAAATTGGTCCTTAATTTGACCCACAGATCAACACTGGAACCAACTCATTGGGAACTGGACAAACAAGTCATGAAGACCAACCTTAATCTCCCATCCTGTTTCTCTCTCTCCCTATCCCCACCCTCTCCCCTTTCCTCTCTTGAATACTCACTTTCTTTTTCTTGTAAAGAGGTACCTATCCTTTTCTTCCTCCACCTTCCTTGGCACTGACTCATAACATCCTTGCCTGAGTACCAGCAAGATGGTGCTGAAGAAAACCTTCTCCATGTGACCAGCCAACTGAAATCTGGAAAAATGCACTGATGAGCCATGTTGATCCAGAGACCATCAGGTTTCCCAAAAACACTGATTTCTGTCAGAGTTCTTAATGATTCACCAAAACTTAAGTTGGACTAAGACCCTATTGTACTGAAAACAGCAAAACACAGGTGAGACAAAACATGGAGAGACCTGATCAGAATCTGGAAGAGGGTCAGTCCCCAGACAGTTAGCTAGTCTAGTGCTAGAGGGTGCTACATGAGTGACTGGGGAAAATGAACATAGTGCATCTGTCCAAACAACACTTGGTTTCCAAGGCTCACCCATTGCAGAAGGGGGGGCAACATGACACAATGCTCAAACAAGTGCAGTAGTGGCACACAGCCATGACCTTGTAACCAACTGCTCTTAATTTGACTAAAGAGACCCACTCAGTGAAATGGAACTCATTGGAGTTGTAAAGTGGAACTGGGAAATAAGTCAAAACCATATACAAAAAAATGAAAAAAAAATGAGCTCAGTCTCCAAGATAAGCTCCTACTAAATGTGAGCTAGAATAGGACCTACACATATAAAATTCTCTATAAAATAACTATGGCCATTCCATCTATCTAGTACTAACTTCTCTCTGTGTTGGAGAATTTGCTTATTTTTTAAAGATGGACAACAAACCTGAAGGAAGGATCAGCCTATCACACCTCACCAGGGCCCCAGCTGAAATCATAGAGTAATGCAGGGAAAGGGCAAGAGTACAGCTTTCTTGGTGAACATGACACCTGAAAAAGGCTGAAGGAGATAAACACAGAGAACATCCAACTCCTACTAAGCCAGATATCCAGAGACACAGAGCCTCCCAAAACCTCACCACTGAAGTAGAACTAAAATGATCCCAACGTGGCTCGGGAAGTTTGTGGAAGAGGAGGAAGAGAGTGTTAGAGCCACAAGTTGGGTCATTATGCACAGAGACTTGGCCTATCCCCCATAATTTTTGACTACCCCCACAGGTGCAAGACCCACATCCCTCATTGATGAGGTCCCTTTGGAGGGGGGAGGACAGGGAGGAGGATAATGGAGTCACCAATAGGAATGTAAAATTAGAATAATATAAAAAAGAAATTATTAAAAAAGAAAAAGACAGAGGCCCTTAAAATCAGGAAACATCATAGGCAACAATAGTCAACAGTAAAATACAACTTATTTGAGAAAGATAAAGGCCACTAAGAATATATCAGTCAAATGTAATACACAACTTTCCTTTACATGGAAGGAGAGATGAATATATACAGTGCGGGACTATGTATCTGGCTTTGTATAATTAGGCCCTGTTTCCTTTTTGGATAGTTTCCAATCTCACCAATGCTGAGTGGCCACCTTGGTCCCTCGTGGTGCTCTGTGGTCAGGAGTGAATGAATTCTCTGGAGATTCAAGGCCCTAATGGCTGGGGGATAGGAGACTTTGCAGGGTGCATGGAGTCATATCATAGCTGCTCAGCTAGCCCATTTGTATCTCCTTTAGCAGCTGCTCAGCTGGTCTCTGGTATCTTCCCTTTCAGGTTTCTTGCCCTTTTGAGGAGGCTGATGTGAATGGGAAATCCCCTCACCTTGTTTCTGCTCCAGCCATTCTGTGCCACCAGCTGCATGGGCTTGTGGTTTGAAGCTGCTGGACTGGTGTGACTTTTTTCGAATCTCACTTGATAGGCTAACCTGAATTAACTATGTAATCTCAAAACTCAAGACCCCAGGTAAAGTGCCTTGTTATACTTTAAATGAGAGATTTTGATGAGGACTGCCTGTTAATCAGTGTTTCCACTATTAGCATCTACATATTTGTTTTCTTTTTGGAGACTATATGAAGGTTTAGAGTGTATGAGCCTATTACATAGCCATTGTAGGGTAAATTAGCATTGTGATTGCTGCTGAATAGTTGTCCTAAACTTTCCTTTTTAGAATGAAGAAAACAGGCAATTAAATTTTGTACAGTAAAATGCAAATTGAACATTTATTGCAAAATAACACCTCAGGTATAGCAGAGCATTATAAAAAGACGTCAGTACTACTAAACAAACATCGTTACCTGCTTCTGGGTAATGCCAGAGCAACTGCTCAGGCAGTGGCTGGGGAGAAGTTCAGCCAGAAAATCTTCTTACCCACTTACAATTGATTCTTCCCACTTCAGCTGTACCAACTATCTCAAGAGACTTCCAAAAATCCATGTGCAGAGACTAAATATACTTTAAAAATATATTTGTATTTATTTATTTGAGGGAGAGAGAGGAAAGAGAGAGGAAGAAAGAGAATGGGCACACCAGGGCCTCCAGCCACTGCAAATGAACTCCAGATGAATGGAACCTGAGTCTTTTGTCTTATCAGGGAAGTGCCTTAACTGCTAAGCCATCCCTCCAGCCCTCAATATGCTTTTATAAAACCCTGTTCTGTTTCTTACCAACTTCTCCTTTCATTAATCCTGGTTGATGCATTCATTTTGAGAGGTTTTATTCCCCTCATTTACCTATTATACATCCCTGACATGGACTTCATCACTATCATTTCCTGTGGTGAGAAGAGTAGAAATATATATATATATATATATATATATATATATACACATATATATATATATATATATATATATATATATATATGTACATACATATATATATATGAGAGAGAGAGAGAGAGAGAGAATGGATACACCAGGGCCTCCAGCCACTGCAGTGGAACTCAAGACACATGTCCCACCTTGTACATCTGGATTTATGTTGGCACTAGGGAATTAAACCCGGGTCCTTAGGCTTCACAGGAAAGTACCTTAACTGCTGAGCCATCTCTCCAGCCCACGGATGGTTAATTTATGATTGTCGACTGGATAGGATGTAGAATCACTAGAGACACACCTCTGGGCATGCCTGCAAGGGAGTTTCTAGGTGATCTTAGTCACGATACAATAACCCATCTCACTGTGGAGAGTACCATGCCTGGGCTCCCAAGTTCTGGGATTAAAGGCACGTACCACCACACCCAGAAAATAAATATTTTAATATTTTATTTATTTATTTATTTACTTGAGAGGGGAGGGACAGATAGAGAGGGAAAAAGAGAATGGGCAAGCCAGGGTCTCCAGCCACTGCAAACAAACTGCAGATGCATGTGCCACCTTGTGCATCTGGCTGCACATGGGTCCTGGGGAATCAAACCTGGGTCCATTGGCTTTGCAGGCAAGCACGTTAACTTCTAAGCCATGTCTCCAGATCTCGACTCCAATTTTTTAGAGACAAGGATTTTGCTGGGTCTAGTAAATGACTGTAATCCCCATTTAGGAGATTGTAGCAAATGTGTGTCATGGCTGTTCCATGGGACGACCCTCTTGTAACCTTTCAATAGGGGCACAAAAGATGCCAATGCTTTTAATCATAGCACTGGCACTCAGGAGGCAGAGGTAGAAGGATAATGGCCATGAGTTTGAGGCCAGCCTGAGACTACAGAGTGAATGTCAGGTTAGTCTGGTCTACAGAAAGACTCTACTCCAAAAAAAAAAAGAAAAAAAAAAGAAAAATTTTGGGCTGGAGAGATGGCTTAGCAGTTAAGGCACCTACCTGCTAAGTCTAAGAACCCGGTTCCAATCTCCCAGTCCCATGTTTAGCCAGATGCAGAGATGCAAGGGCACAATGCTGCACTTGCCCACAAGGGGGCGCACGCATCTGGATTTCATTCACAGCAGCTGAGAGAGTGCTTGGGCGCCCGTCTCTATCTGTCTCCCTCTCCTCTCTCTGTCTGTCTGTCTCTCTCCAAAAAAAAAAAAAAAAAAAAAGAAAAAATAAAAGAAAACTGTTGAGACCATGAACCTCTAGAAGCTTAGAGTAAGGGGCAAATGTCACAGTCCTGGGTAGAAGTATAAGTGCCCCAGAGAGAGTGTGGCAGATTCCACAAGCTCTAGGCTTCCTGAAGAAGATGGATTCTGTTATATTTTTGGGTTTTCAAGGTAGGGTCTTGCTGTACTCCAGCCTGCTCTGGAATTCACTATGCAGTCTCAGGCTGACTTCAAACTCACATCCACAAGCCTCACAAGTGCTAGGAGTAAAGTGTGCACCACCATGCCCAGCCTTGAAAGATGGATGCTGGTTGGAGCAAAATGACAAATGAGATTCAGAAAGGTCAAAAGGAATAGGTAGACTGGTCACAGTATGGCCTGAAGAGGCCACTGGGAACTCAACCAGAGCCCTTTGAGAGGCCCCAAGCAATATGTGACTCACTCAAGCTGTCCTTGAACTTGCTGAGATAGAGAATGACCTTGAACTTCTGATCCTCCTGTTTCCACCTCCCAAATTCTAGGAGTGTTTTCATGCAAGATTGATGCAGAATGGGGGGATGAAACCCAGAGCTTCCTGCACAGTAGGCATTCACTTTGCTTATCGAACTATCGCCCCAGCCCTTTAATAAAGTTCTATGATCATAAAAAGAACACAAAAGCAAAGTAAATAGTGGGCTGATGAGAGATTCCTCACTGGTTAAGGCATTTGCCTGCAAAGCCTAAAGACCCAGGTTCAATTCCCCTGGACCCATGTAAGCCAGATGCATAAGATGGTGCATACATCTGGAGTTCCTTTGCAGTGGCTGGAGGTCCTAGAGCACCCATTTTCTCTTTCTCTCTGAAACAGATAAATAAAAAAGTAAATAGCATGATCCAAGAAACAGAGAAAGGGAAATCTGTTGTGTCTTTCGGATCACAGAGTGGAAGATTACCTGAGTGGATTCCTGTGCTAGCTAGTTGTAAAAAATAGGAACCAGTGTTGAGATACCATTATATATAGGAAATGGAAAAAAAGGATGATTTCTAGAGCTCCATCAGTTACTGCTGACAAGTGGGCAAACAAACCTATGACATTCTGAGAATTTTTGCATGCTTATTGTTGTTTGTCATTGGCGTGAGAGACTCAGAGTATGCTCCTGGCAAGATATTCATTTATCTTTGGTTCCCCACAACCTTCCACACATCCTTCCTCTCAGACATCAAAACAGAAACCTGAATGTGGGCTGGAGAGATGGCTCAGCAGTTAAGATATTTGCCTGGGCTGGAGAGATGGCTCAGCGGTTAAGGCACCTACTTCCTAAGCCTAAGAACACCGGTGGTTCCAATCTCCAGGTCCCAGGTGCAAAGTGACGCAAGGGCTCAATGCCGCACTTGCCCACAAGGGGGCGCACACATCTGGATTTCGTTCACAGCAGCTGAGAGACTGCTCACGCGCCCATTCTCTATCTGTCTCCCTCTCCCTCTCTCTCTGTCTGTCTCTCTCTCTGTCTCTCTCTAAAAAATAAAAAAAATTAAAAATTAAAAAAAAGATATTTGCCTGCTAAGCCTAAGGACCCAGGTTTGATTCCCTAGGACCCACATAAAGACAGATACAGAATGTGGCACCTGCATCTGTAGTTTATTTGGAGTGGCTGGATGTCCTGGTGTTCCCATTCTTATTCTCTCCCTCCCTGCCCCCCATCATCTCCTGTGCTCTGTCTTCCTACAAAAAAACCTGAATTTTCCTTGTTCTACTCATCCTCTCTTTTCATCATTTCTTTCATCTTCCTCTTTATCTTCATCCTTCTCCTCTTCATCTTCATCTTCCTCTTTCAATTTCCCATTCATTCAGTGGATGTCACTTATATAATAATCAAATCAGAAATAAATTTGAATATATTTTAATATTCTACAGTATTTAGTTTGCAAACCAGTCTTTGGAATGTCAGTTTTTTTTTAAATTGCACCCCTCAAGGTAATTGCTTTGTTTTTAAAATTTTTTAGATTTAAAATTTTTATTTTAGACAAGGTGAAAGAGAGAGGGTGAAGACAGAGAGAGAGAGTGAGAGGGAGAAAGCAAATTGCATGCCAGGGCCTCAGCCAGTGCAATCACTCTCCAGACACTTGCACTACCTAGGGGGCATATGCGACCTTGCACTTGCCTCACCTTTCAGCATCTGGCTTAGGTGGATCTGGGGAATTGAACATGGGTCCACAGGCCCTACAGGTAAGCTCAATAACCAGTAAGCCATATCTCACAAATTTAACCTAAGAATTAAGAAAGGCTGAGGCAGGAGGATTGCTGTGAGTTTGAATACAGACTGGCTCTGCAGAGCAAATTGTTTCTGCCTGGGCTACAGTGAGACCTTGCCTTCACATTTTCAAAAAACAAAAATATGAGAAAGGGCTGAACTCTGGGACACCTATAGTCAGAAATAGTGATATGAGCCCTTGTAATCTCTACAGTAGTGAGGCTAAAGCAGGAGGGCTGAGTTTGAGGCCATCCTGGTGCCCATTAACTAGAACATCTCTCAAAGAAGAGGGAGGAGTAAAAAAGATACCTTTAAGGTCTCTGACGGTTCTTTGTCTTCATTTTTGTTTGTTTGTTTGTCAATGTAGGATCTTATTCCAGTCCAGGCTGACCTGGAATTCACTCTATAGTCTCAGGCTGCTATCAAAATCACAGCCACAATCCTCCTACCTCTGCATCCCCAGTGCTGGGATTAAAGGTGTGTGCCACCGCCATGATCTAGTCAAAGAGCATCAAACAACTGTGGAGTTTCCCTTTCTTCTTCAGGATATGTGTAGCTTTCTTCTTCCTTCGTGATTTTCTGGTATTTTCTCCATCATTGCTTCTCTGGGGAACCCCTCTTACTAACATGGCTGCCAGGAATACTCCTAGAAAAGAGGACAGGGACAATGCCACTGCTTGAACTCAGTCTCCTGCTATTTAGTCAAAGGCTTTCAACTCATTCCTTCACTGGGGAAAACTTCCAGTAAAATCTGAGTCACCCATAGGGCTTTAAGTGCATGATGCACTCAAATGCCACGCTTGTGTCTGACCCTGAAATCCCCTTAAGCCAAAACGGAGGCAGGTGTCATTTCACTTGAATTTAATATTTTGTAGGGTGGAGGGAAACCTGAGAGGATTGCTCAGTGGGTAAAGGCACTTGGTTGCAAAGCCTTCCAGGCCTGGTTCAATTCCCCCACACCCAAGTAAAACCAGATGCACAAAGTGGTGCATGCGTCTGGAGTAACACTAGTCTGTACTGTTTTTTTTCTCTCTCTCTCAAATAAATGAGGAAGAATAGTGCTGGCTTTTTGAAAAATTAATTGTTTGAGTCATCCTTTGGATGTTTTGGTATATTGGTAACATCATTAATGGTAATAAATAATAATATTTAATAATAATAATGGTAATAATAAAGATAAGAAATGTCTGTGTGGGGAAAATGGATTAATCACTTGTCCAAGTGTGAAGACCTGAGTTCAAGTATTCAGTAAAGTGGGGTACAATGTTAAAATGTTTTGCCACAGGGCTGAAAAGAGGGCTTAATAGTTATCTTAAGGATCTGGGTCCAATTTCCCAGTACATAAAGCCAGATGCACAAGATGGCACATGCATTTGGAGTTCCTTTGCTGTGGCTAGATGCCCTGGCATTCCCATTCTCTCTCTCTTTGTATAAGTAAATAAATAAATGAATTAATAAGTGAATAAAATATTTTTAATCAGTTTAATATATTTATTTATTTAAGAGATATAGAGAAAGAGAGAGAGAGAGAGAGAGAGAGACAGAATGGGGATGCTAGGGCCTCTATCCACTGCAAATGAACTCCAGATGCATGCACCTCCTTCTGCATCTGGCTTATGTAGGTCCTGGGGAATCGAACCAGGGTCCTTTGGCTTTGCAGGCAAATGCTTTAACTGCTAAGCCATCTTCTCTGGTCGTAACATATTTTTAAATAGGAAAATACCTGTGCTGATTAACTTATAATATGAACAGTTATTCCATGAGGATGTCTGTCCTACATGTCCACTCTGCTCCCAAGGGCTCTAATGCATGTTATAGTCTGTCCCATCCTCATAGGCAAATGCTTTAAGTGCTAAGCCATCACTCCAGTCCTCTTCTGGTTTTTATTCTCCCCTGGGGACCATGATATTTGGAATTCTCCTGACCTACCTCTCATTTCCCTTGTGGGCAACTGGGATCAGAGATATGGGTGCCACTGGGCATCTGGATTTCCATGGAAAGGCAGGAATTGAACTTACACCTGCCAAGTAAATGCCCTTGAGCATAGGGTCACCTCTACAGCACTCATGCAGTTTCCTTAAAATATTATTTATGAATGGCATAGTTTTTTTTTTTTTTGGTATTCTGAGGTATACTAGTCCATGCTGAACTGGAATTCACTATGCAGTCTCAGGCTGGCCTCAGACTCATGGCCATGATCCTCCTACCTCTGCCTCCCCAGTGCTTGGATTACAGGTGTTTGCCAAGCTGAGTGTTGTAGTTTTTAAGCTTTCTTTCTGAGTTTGCAAGCTATTCATAGAAACACACACCCTTTTCCAAATGTATATCCCTTATCAAAATTGTATGAATAATAAAGTCTTTTGAATTTAGGGATTTTTTTCAGATTCAAGAGGAATTTACATATATTTATTCAATGATATATCCTGGCAATGGGATTGAAATCTAAAAATTTAAATTAGTTTTTATATGCATAACATGAAGACAATTTAATAAATATTTCAAATAATTTGTGCCTCAAACCATGTTTCATTTTGTGGATTTTTTTCTTCTTATGGCCTCATGTTGTTTGAAGTCCTTTTGATTTCATTTGTTTTATTTTGTTTTTGAAGAGAGGGTCTCATTCTAGCCCAGGCTGACCTGGAATTCACTTCGTAGTTTCAGGTGGCCTTGAACTCATGCTGATCCTCCTTCCTCTGCCTCCAGAGTGCAGGGATTAAAGATGTGTGCCATCACATCTGACTTTCTCTTCATTTGTGGTTGTTTGGATTTTAGATATTTGGGTTAGAGAACGTCAATATATTATAAACACTAGAGTGAATTTGGGGCAAGCTGGAACATGTAATCTGTATGCTTATCTACCAGGACCTTTTTTTTTTGTTTGCTTCTGAAATCTATATATTCAGTTACTTTTACTCTGAAGTCTGTCGTTTCTATGAATGCTACCCTTTAATCCCTTTAGTGTTTTTTTATTATCTTTATATTTTGTGCTTCATATATACATAGACTATGTATATGTGTAATAAATATATACATACACTCATCATGCTTCATAGTTTTATTATGTCATAGCTATATTTCCTTCCTTCGATCTCTTTTGAAATATTTTTTTACATTTTCTTAAAAGATTTTATTTCTTTCATTAAAAATTTCCCTGTGAGAGCACATTTTTTATCTGAACTAGAATCATACCTGGTACATATATTACATGATTAGTTGTGAAATATACTTGAAAACTCAATGGTAATAGAATAGTCAAATCTATTGATGTTTTAGCATTTCATCTTTGTGGGTGTGTGTTTATATTTATTTTTAAATTTATTTTTATGTATATAATTCTAATTTTACATTCATAGTGGTGACTCCATTATCCTCCTCCATGTCCTCCCTCTTCCATAGGGACCCTCATCAATGGGGAATGTGGTTCACACATTGTGGTGGTAGTTAAGAGCAGTGGGGGATAGGCCAAGTCTCTGTGCATAATGCCCCAATGTGTGGCTCTAACATTCTTTCTGCCCCCTCTTCCACAAATTTCCCTGAACCACATTAGGGTCATTTTAGCTTTACTTCAGTGATGCGGTTTTGGGAGCCTCTGTGTCTCTAGATATCTGGTTTCATAGGAGTTAGATGTTCTCTGTTTTATCTCCTGCAGCCTTTTTCTTGTGTCATGATCCCCAAGAACGCTGAACTCTTACCCTTCCCCTGCATTACTCTATGGTTTCAGCTGGAGCCCTGGTGAGGTGTGATTGACTGATCCTCCCTTCAGGTTCATTGTCCATCTGAAAAAGATAAGCAAATTCTCCAACAGAGAAAGAAGTTAGTACTAGATAGATGGGATGGCCATAGATATCTTGGAGGGAATTTTATATGGGTAGGCCCTCTTCTAGCCCACATTTGATGGTATCTTGATTGGAGACTGTGCTCATTTTTTATACATGGTTTTGACTTATTTCCCAGTTCCAGCAATGAGTTCCATTCCACTGAGTGGATCAATTAGCCAAATCAAGAGCTGTTAGTTCTCCACCATGGCTGTGTGCCACTACTGCAATTGTTTGAGCATTACTTCAGGTTGTTTCTTGCTGGGTATCTTAGACTAGAAGTTGTTTGGATCAATGTCAGCCATTTTCCCCCAGTTGTTCATGTAGAACACTCTGGCACTAGACTAGCTAACTGTCTGGGGACTGATGCTCTTCCAGATTCTGGCCAGGTCTCTCCAAGTTTGGTCTTACATGTGTATGCTGTCTTTGACAGTAGGGTCTTACCATTAACCTTTGGTGGGTCATCAATAACTCTGACAGAAATCTGTCTTTTTTGGGAAAACTTGTAGGTGTCTCAGATCTATGGCTCATTGTGAAAGTTAACCTCATGCTGGTATTGGGAGTTATAAGTCAGGGGAGGAAAAGATAGACAATATAAAAGAGAAAGTGAGTATAGAGAGGCGATGGAGAGAAAGAGAAAGAGAGGGAGAGAGAAGAGAGAGAGTAAAGCAGGAGAAAATTAAAGCTGGTCTTCATGATGTTTTCTCCAGTTTCCTGTGGTTCAGATGTTCCCTCTGTGGGCCTGCTGAAGGATCAATGTTTTAGCTTGTTGTTCAGAATATAGAGTTTTATGGTATCATTTCCTTTTGGGTCCCTATTTGTATCCCCCCATCCTTGTCCTCCCTCCCACCCTTTGGCTCCCTCCCACCTTTACCCTCCCACCATCCCACCCTCCCTATTCTCTGGTCCTCAGAGTGCTTATTAGGCTTGGCAGCATCTCCAGTGGATTCAGGTTAGGAGCAATAGATAAACGAGACCATGCGACGATCATCTTTTTGTGATTGGGTGAGCTCACTGAGGATGATCTGTTCCATGTTTTACCATTTTTTTTCAAATTTCATTATTTCTTCTTTCCTTACTGCTACATAGAATTCCACAGTATAGATATACCACATCTTTGTTATCCATTCATCTAATGATGGACATCTGGGTTGATTCCAGCTCTTTGCTATTATGAATTGAGCAGCTATACACATGGTTGAACAAATGTCTCTGATCTGAGGCTTGGAGCCTTTAGGGTAAATGCCCAATAAGGAATAACTGGATCCATTGGTAGGTCATCCTTTTCAGGAGTCTCCATATAGCTGTCCATAGTGGTTGAACCATTTTACATTCCCACCATCAGTGAAAACTTGTTCCTATTTCTCTGCAGCCTTGCCAACATTTGTTTTCATTGTTTTTTTTTTTTTTTAATGTCAGCCATCCTTACTGGGGTAAGGTGGAATCTCATAGTTTTAATTTGCATTTCCCTGATGATTAGGGATGTTGAACATTTCTTAAATGTACATTTGCTATTTGTATTTCTTCCTCTGAAAACTCCCTGTGAAATTCTCTGCCCCACTTTTTGAGTGGGTTGTTTGATGATTTATGGTTTAGGCTTTGGAGTTCTTTGTAGATTCTAGAAATTAGGCCTCTGTCAGTTGTATAGCTGGTGAAAATTCTCTCCCATTCTGTGGGTAATCTGCTGGCTTTGGTTATGGTATGTTTGTCAGTTAAAAAGCTTTTCAGCTTCATGAGATCCCAATGGTTGAATGATTGTTTAATTTCCTGAGCTGCTGGCATTTTGTTCAGGAAGTCTTTTCCCACTCCTATTTTGTGGAAGGTTCCTCCTATTTTTTCTTCCAGTAGTAGCAGAGTTTCTGTTTTTATATTTAGGTTTTTGATCCATCTGGACTTGATTTTTGTGCATGGTGAGATGTGTGGATCGAGTTTCATTTTCCTACATATGGTTGTCCAGTTTGTCCAGCACCATTTGTTGAAGATGCTGTATTTTTCCATTCTGCATTGGTAGGACCTTTGTCAAATATCAAGTAGCTGTAGTTATTTGGCCCCTAGTCTGGGTCTTCTATTCTGCTCCAATGGTTAATATTCCTGTTTTATGCCATTACCATGTTGTTTTTAATACTATGGCTTTGTAGTATAGCTTTAGATCAGGTATGATGATGCCTCCAGAGGTGTTTCTTTTGCTGAGGATATTCTTGGATATCCAAGGCCTTCTGTCTTTCCATATGAATTTTGAGATAGTTTTTCTATCTCAGTGAAGAAAGAAGTTGGGATTTTTATCAGCATTGCATTGAATATATATAGTACTTTTGGTAAGACTGCCATTTTCACAATGTTAATTCTACCTATCAGGAGCATGGGAGCTCTTTCCACTTTTGTAGGACCTCCTCAATTTCTGTCTTGAGTGTTTTTATGTTTTCATTGTATAGGTCTTTCACTTCCTTGGTTAATGTTATTCCAAGGTATTCTATTTTCTTTGTTGCTATTGAAAATGGGACAATGTTAGTTATTTCTTTTTCTGTATCTTTGTCTTTTGCATACAGAAAGTCTACTGATTTCTGAGCATTGACCTTATATCCTGCTACTTTGCTGAAGGTGCTAATCACCTTTAAGAGTTTTGAGATTGAGGTTCTCGGGTCACTTATGTATAGAATCATGTCATCTGCAAATAGAGCTAACTTAACTTCTTCCTTTCCAATTTGTATCCCTTTCATTTCTTTCTCCTGTCTTATTGCTTGAGCTAATACTTCTAGCACTATATTGAAGAGCAGAGGTGAGTGGACACCCCTGCCTTGTTCCTGATCTCAATGGGTACTCTCTTAGTCTCTCCCCATTAAGAATTACTTGGGCTTTAGGTGGGGTAAACCTTACTGGGGTAAGGTGGAATCTCATAGTTTTAATACAATAGCTGTATCTATCGAAATGATCATGTGATTTTTGTGTTTAAGCTTGTTTATGTGGTGTATTACATTGATTTCCATATGTTGAAGCACACCTGAACTCCAGGGATGAAGCCTACTTGATCAATGTGGATAGTGCTTTTGATGTACTGTTGAATATGGTTTACAACGATTTTGTTTGGGATCTTTGCATCTATGCTCAACAGGGAAATGGGCCTATAATTTTTCTTTCTTTTGGCATCTCTGCCTGGTTTTGGAATTAGGGTGATACTAGCTTCATAGAAGGAATTGGGGATCTCTCCCTGTTTTCCGATTGTGTGGCACAGTTTGAGAAAAATTGGTTTCAGTTCTTCCATGAAGGTTTGATAGAATTCAGCTGAGAAACCATCTGGACCTGGACTCTTCTTTTTGGGGAGATTTTTGATTGCCTCTTCAATCTCGAAGGGTGTGATGGGTTTGTTTAGGACATTAGTCTGCTCTGGGCTTAGCTTTGGTAGGTGGTATGTGTCTAGGAATTCATCCATTTCCTCCATATTCTCTTGTTTTGTTGAGTAGAGGTTTTTGAAATAAGTCCTGATAATTCTTCTGATTTCACTCATGTCTGTTGTGATCTCTCCTTTTTCATTTTTCATTTTGTTCATTTGAAGCATTTTTTTTTTGCTTGATCAAATTGGCCAGGGGTGTATCAATCTTGTTAATTTTTTCAAAGAACCAGCTCTTTGTTTCATCAATTTTCTTAATTGTCCTCTTAGTTTCCAATTCATTAATTTCTGTTCTGATCTTAATTATTTCTTTCTATCTGGAGCTTTTTGGGTTGGCTTCTTGTTTTTCCAATGCCTTTAGTGGATGGTTAGGTTATTGATTTGGGATTTCACTTTTTTTGTTATGAGGGCACTTAGCGCTATGATTTTTCCCCTAAGGACTGCCTTCATTGTGTCCCATAGGTTTTTGGCATGATGTGTTCTCATTGTCATTGAATTCTAGAAACTTTGCAATTTCATTCTTTATTTAATCCACAACCCATTTATTGTTTAAAAGTGTGTTGTTCAGTTTCCAGGAGCTGAAGGGATTTCTGGCATACTTTTTTTTCTTAATTTCTAGCATTACAGCATTGTGGTCTGATATCATGCAGGAAATTATATCTATTTTTTTTTTAAATATGGAGGCAGGCTTTGTGGCCTAGTATATGATCTATTTTAGAGAAGGTTCCACGGATTGCTGAGAAGAATGTGTAATCTGTAGATTTTGGGTGGAATGTTATGTATATGTCTGTTAGGTCTAGTTGTTCTATGGTGTTGTTGAGTTCTCTTACTTCCCTATTAATTTTCTGTTTGGATGATCTATCTATTGCTGACAGTGGAGTATTGAAGTCCCTGACTATGATGGTGTTGGTGTTTATTTCTGTTTTGTTGCCAAGTAGTATTTGCTTTATGTATTGTGGTGCACCTGTGTTTGGTGTGTAGATATTGATGATTGTGATATCCTCTTGTTGGATTGTTCCCTTGATAAGTAAGAAATGGCCATCTTTGTCTTTTTTGATTTCTTTTAGTTTGAAGTCTATTTTATCCTATATAAGTATAGCTATGCCTAATTTTTTCTTATTTGTTTTTGCTTGGAATATCGTTTTCCACCCTTTCACCCTGAGGAGGTGTCTGTCTTTAGTGGTGAGGTAGGTTTCTTGAAGACAGCAGATTGAGGGGTCTAGTTTTCTGATCCACCCTGTTAGCTTATGTCTTTTGATGGGTGAATTAAGGCCATTAATATTCAGAGAAATAACTGTGAGGTTTGATTTAATCCCTTCCATATTGTGGTGGATTATGTGGTTTGGTTTTATTTTGTTGTTGTTGTTAATGTGGATTGCTTCTTGGGGGCACTTGAGATTGGTTCTTTGATTCTTCTGTGTGACGAATTCCCTGAAGCACTCTCTGTAGGTTTGGTTTTGTGTTCATATACTTGTAAACATGAGTTTTATCATGGAAAGTTTTTCTTTCACCATCTGTTATGAGGGATACTTTTGCTGGGTAGAGTAGTTGGGGTTGGTAGCCATGGGTTCTTAGAGTTTGTAGTGTTCCATTCCAGGCCCTTCTGGCTTTTTAGCATTTCCATTGAGAAGTCTGAGGTGATTCTGATGGGGTTTCCTTTATATGTAATGTGTTGTTTCTCCCTGGCTGCTTTTAGGATTTTCTCTTTGTGTTTGATGTTTAGAGTCTTAAAGATAATGTGTCTTGGAGAATTTCGCCTTTGGTCCCGTCTGTTTGCAGTTCTTATAGCTTCTTGTAACTTTATGGCATTTTCTCTTGAGAGAGTGGGAAAGTTTTCTTCAATTATTTTCCATTATTTCCATTCCTTTAGCCTGTGCTTCTTCCCCCTCTGGTATGCCCATGATCCTAATGTTTGGATGCTTAAGGGTTATCCCACATTTCCGTTATGTTCTGTTCACATTAATTTTTGAACTTGTTGAAGTTTCTGGACTCACGAACTGTTTCTTCTGTTTTGTCTTCCAGTTCTGAGTTTCTATCCTCTATTTGGCTGACTCTATTCTGAAGAGCTTCTATAGAGTTTTGGGTTTGTTCAATTTGTTTCATATTTTCTACTGTTTTTTTTTTTATGTATAGTTTCCATTCCTCTGTCTAGTTCCCTTTTTTGTGTCATTTTCTGACTTTCTTAATGCTTCTTGGAGTTCATCCTTGCATTTTTTATGTCTTCATTGAACTTAGCCAGCTGGTTATTGAGGACCTCTTTTTTCCACTCTCCTTCAGATCTTTTAACTGTCTTTGTAACCCTTCCTGGTTCTTTTCTATTAGGTCTAATCTAGCAAGGATAACATTCATGCAATTGTTGGCTCTTTGTTGAGTTTCTGAGAGTTGTATGATTTGCTTGGCCAGGGTCACATAGCTTATCTCTTCATTTCCGGGTTCTGATTCTGTCTCTTCTATGCTTTGATTTGAGATATCCATTGTGGGACTGGATAGTCTAGCTGGATTCACCTATATCTGGTTTTTCATGCTATTCCTTGTTCTCTGTAGTCTGCCCATCACAATGGTTCAGAAAGCCTAGGGTGTGGAATGATAGCCTGCTGCCCTGCGGTGGGGTGGGGTGCAGTGGTGTCAGGGCAGTGGCCCCTGGAGTTCTGATAGGCTGGGTTGGGGGACACTGGCCTGCTGGCCCATGTTGCCTATCCGAGGTCGGAAGGAGAGGGGACTGCAACTGCCCTAGTTGGGCTCAGGCAGGGTAGGGCAGAAACACTGGCCTACAACCCTGGATCCCTGATCTGCTGTGGGGGGAGGATGGTGGAACCTGACTGGCGATGCTGTTAAGGGAAGCTGGGGAGGCACCTGACCAGTATTGGGGCTGTTGGGGCTCTGACCAGTGAGAGAGGGACCAGACCAGTGGTGGGGTTCAGGCAGGTCCAGTGGGACCTGACCAGCAGTGACACGTGGAGCTCTGGCTGGTGAAGGAGTGACCTGACCAGTGATAGGTCTCAGGCAGGCCCAGTGGGGCCTGATGCAGCTCAGGCAGTCCCAGTGAGATCTGACCTGGGATGGTGCTTGGGGCTCTGACCAGGGAGGGAAAGATCAGAGCAGCAATGCAGCTCACACTGGCTCAGTGGGATCTGTCTTGTGATGGCAAGGGGAATAGATGGGATCTGACCCGCGATGTGGCTCCAGATGCCTGGGGCAGGCAATGTGGCTCCACAGGCCTGGGGCACCTGCCTGCGATGGTGCACTGGCACTCTGGCTGGGGAGCAAGAAGTGGGATGAATCTTTCTCACTCAGTGGCTCCACAGGCCTGGGGCACCTGCCTGCAATGGCACATGGGGGCTCTGGCCAGGGAGCGAGAAGTGGGATGAATCTGTCTCACTCAGTGGATCCACAGACCCAGGCACCTGGATGCAATGTCAGCCACTGGCAAAGTGAACGAATCTCTCTCACCGATCCATGTGACCCAGGCCCCTGGCTGCAATGGCTGCAGGGGCTTTACAGGGGAGGAATCTGTAGCAGCTCCACAGACCCAGGGACCTGGCTGCAATGGTGCTCAAACCCCTGTTATTAGGCTTTAGAGGCCACAAATGTCCCTAACCACTGAGCCATCTCTCCAGCCTCACTTACATCTTTTCAACATTCTTTTTCTCTCTCCCATTATGCATTAGTCAATTTTACCATGTAAATATTTATATCTAGTGTTTAATATCCTCCAGCCACTCTCTGACATCTTTCCTTCCTACCCTTCATCAGGCTTCACTAATTTTAACCACTGAGCCACTTCCAGCCCCTCAAGTTTTCAACATTATTTTTCTAACCATATCATTTTAAAATATCACAAATCATTGTTTCCTTATCCCAGAACTATTTTTTCTAATCATATCATTTTGAATTGAGGTGATGAATTTTGGTCAATTGAGGGATGAATTTTGTTGCTTTTTAAGCTTTTTATTTTTTTGTTGACTAAAAGAGAGAGAGAGAGAGAGAGAGAGAAAGAGAGAGGCAGATATATATATATATACAGAGAAAATGGGTGCATCAGGGCCCTCAGCCACTGGAAACAAACTCCAGATGCATGGGCCACCTTGTGCATCTGGGTTACATGGGTATTGGGGAAATGAACCTTGGTCTTTTGTCTTCACAGGCATGTGCTATAAACACTAAGCCATCTCTACAGCCCTGCTTTTTTTTTTTACATTTTCATTAATTTGTGACAAACATATAACGAGTATTATGTCAGGTTTTTTTAATTGCACCCCTTAAGGTAATTGCCTTGTATTTTTAAATTTTTTAGCTTTTTTCGAAAAAAGTTTTATTTTAGACAGAGTGAAAGAGAGGGTGAAGACAGAGAGAGAGAGAAAAAGCAATTGGTGTAGCAAGGCCTCAGCCAGTGTAATCGATCTCCAGACGTTTGTACCACCTAGTGGGCATGTGCAAACTTGCGCTTGCCTCACCTTTGTGCATATGGCTTACATGGGATCTGGGAGTCAAACATGGGTCCATAGGCCTCACAGGCAAGCTCCATAAACATTAAGCCATAGCTCCAGCTCTGGCTCACAAATTTAATCTAAGCATTCAGAAAGGCTGAGGCAGGAGAATTGCTGTGAGATTGAATCCAGCCTGTTTCTGCAGAGCAAATTCTGTTTCTGCATGGGCTGCAATGAGACCTTGCATCCACCTTTTCAGAAAAGAAAAAAATATGACAAAGGGCTGAACTTCTACCTGTTCCCCCAAGGGCCACCTATAGCCAGGAATAGTGATATGGGCCCTTGTAATCCCTACAGTAGTGAGACTAAAGAAGGAGGACTGTGAGTTTGAGGCCAGTCTGGTGCCCATTATCTAGAGCATCTCTCAAATAAGGGAGGAGTAAAAAGATGCCTGTAAAGTCTCTGAAGGTTCTTTGTCCTCATTTTTGTGTTTGTTTGTCAAGGTAGGGTCTTATTCTAGCCAAGGCTGACCTGTAATTTACTCTGTAGTCTCAGGCTGACCTCAAAATCACAGCCACGTCCCTACCTCTGCCTCCCCAGTGCTGGGATTAAAGGTGTGTGCCACCACCATGTCCTAGTCAAAGAGCATCAAACAACTGTGGGGTTTTCCTTCCTTCTTCAGGATATGTGTAGCTTTCTTCTCTCTTGGTGATCTTCTGGTAGTTTCTCCATCATTGCTTCTCTGAAGAACCCCTCCTCCTCACATGGCTGCTGGAAATTCTACTAGAAAAGAGGACAGGGACAATGCCACTGCTTGAACTCAGTCTCCTGCTATTTAATCAAAGGCTTTCAACTCATTCCTTCACTTGGAAAAACTTCCAGTAAAATCTGAGTCACCCGTCGGGCTTTTCGTACATGATTCACTCAAATGTCATGCCTATGCCTGACCCTTGAAATCCTGTTAATCCATGGAGGCAGGCACTCATTTCACTTGAATTTAAATGGTTTTTGTGTTTGGGGAGCCTGAGAGTATGGCTCAGCAGTTAAGGGCACTTGCTTTCACAGCCTTCCAGGTTGGTAAGATTCCCCAGCACCCAGGTAAAACTAGATGCACAAAGTTACATGTGTTTAGCACCAGGCTGTGTTTTTTTTTTTCTGCTCTTTCTCTCAAGTAAATGAGGAAGTATAATGTTGGGTTTTTTTTTTTTTTGACAAATTAATTGTCTGAGTTGTCATTTTGGACTATTTTGGCATATTTGTGGTCATCATTAATGGTAATAAATAATAATAGTATTTAATAATAATGGTAATTATAATGATAAGAAATGTCTGTGCAGGGATAATGGATCAATGGATCAATCACTTGTCCAAATGTTAACACCTGAGTTCAAGTACTCAGTAAAGTGGGTACAATGTTAAAACGTCTTGCCATATGGCTGAAAAGAGGGCTTAGCAGTTAAGGCACTTGCCTGTGAAGCCTAAGGATCTGGGTTTGATTTCCCAGTACCCATGTAAAGCCAGATGCACAAGATGGCACATGCATTTGGAGTTCCTTTGCTGTGGCTGGAGGCCCTGGCATTCCCATTCTCTCTCTATTATATAAGTAAATAAAAAATGAGTAAATGAATAAAATATTTTTAAAAATTGAGCTTGCAGCTTTAATCTCTAGCAGGCTGAATCCTACTACAGGCGGGCATGTCACTGGGGGTGTCTAAAGTCCAGCATAAAGATAAGCAGAGAGGTTTTGAACTCTGGCTCTGCTTGCTTGTGGTGCTGGATGTTTGGTGGTGTCACTCTGCTTGGGTGTATGAAAGGGAGCCAGATTCTTCCACCATTTGATGGAACTTTCTCCCTGGATCTGTACACTAGAAATGAATCCCTCCCCTCCATAAACTGTGCCTGGTTGGGATGTTCATCTCAGCAACATGAAGGTGTCTACACTACTAGGTGTCATCCGTCCACTTTCAGTTTATGATGATTTCTGCTTTCAATGATATTGGACAGACATAGTATATTGTAAGTTAAGAAACTGTTGCATAAAATGTTATTCTCTCTGACTCCATGATCCATATTATCTTATTCCATTTACTTTTGATAAGCAAAAATACCTAAGGTTAGATAATATATACTTTTTGGTAAATTTTTGTGAGAGCAAGAGACAGACATACTGAGATAGAGAGAGAGAGACTTGGAGCACCAGGGCCTCCGCCACTGAAATCAAACTCCAGACGTATGAGCCATCTTGTGCAAGTGCATAACCTTGTGTGCTTGTGTCATCTTGTGTTTCTGGTTTACATGGGATCTAGAGAGTCCTTAGGCTCTCAGGCATGTGCCTTAACCACTAAGCAATCTTTCCAGCTCTCCAGCCATTTTTAAAATAAGTTTTTATGAGAGAGTGAGAATTAGGGTATTTATTTTAAGCAAGCCCAACAGACTGGCTATTTTCTTCTTATGAGGAGAAAGGGAAATTGGCACACCAAGGCCCCAGCCATTGTAATTGAACTCCAGATGCATATGACACTTTATGCAATGTTGCACACTTGTGTCACTGTGTGTCTGTCTTATGTGGGATCTGGAGAGTTGAACATGAGTCCTTAGGCTTCACAGGTAAGCACCTTAACTGCTATGCTATCTCTCCATCCCAAATTGACACATTGTTTTTAGAGACAGAGGCAGAGAGAGAGGGACATTAGAACAACTGGCATGCCAGGGCCTCAGCCACTGTAATTAACTCCAGATGCACCACCTAATGGGTATGTGTGACCTTGTGCTTGCCTCACCTTGTGCATCTAGCTTATGTGGGATCTGGAGAGTCAGAAACATGGATCCTTAGACTTCACAGGCAAATACCTTAACCACTAAACCATCTCTTCAGCTCAAATTGGTGTATTTTTTGAAACTTTTTATTTTTATTTTTTCATTATTTTTTTTTGAGAGAGACAAGAGAGAGAGAGAGAGAGAGAGAGAGAGGAGAGAAGACAGAGATGGGTGTGCCAGCAGTGTTTCAGCTGTTGTGATGAAATCCAGATGTGTGCGCCCCCTTGTGTTCAAGTGAGGCATTGCACACACTTGTGCCACTGTGCATCTGGCTAAACGTGGGACCTGGAGATTGGAACCAGTGTTCTTAGGCTTAGGAGGCAGGCGCAACCCCCTGCCATCTCTCCAGCCCAAATTGGTGTATTTATAAAAAGAAGGTTTCATTAGCTCACAGTTCAGTAATATCCAAGATCAAAGGTTTCATTTATTTATTTATTTAAATATCCATGTATTTATTTGTTTCTTTACAATGGTCCCTAGACATTATGAAGTTACATCACTATGTGTCTGGCTTATGTGGGACCTGGAGATTTGAACATGGGTCCTTGGGCTTCACAGGCAAGCACCTTCACAGCAAAGTCATCTCTATAGCCATCATATTTTTAAATTACTGAGTACTCAGAAGATATATTTCTGTCCATGTTCTCATTAACCAATGCAACAGATTTTGAATTATCCTTGTAGAGAATGTATGTTACAAAGGTTTCTTTTTCTTCTTTTTTTAAATCAATTTAATAATAAAAATAATGGAAATCCATGCTGTGGACACCTTTTTGAATGAAAAGTAAATTGAAACATGCAATGTCTAGATTATTCAAGTTGAGCTCATAAAAACATCAGGGTTCACATGCAAATTTTCTTTCCAACTTTTTTTGATAAAAGTAAAATACCAAAATCTTCTTCTCAAAACTGGACACCCTGTAACACCTGAATGAAAAGGTCCCAAATTGAATGACACAAGTGTGTTGCATTATTCTAAGGGGGCATCATTCTACAGCTACTGAGAAGCCCTGTAGCACCCATTCTCTCTCTGCCTCTTCCTCTCTCTCTCTCTCTCTCTGTCTCTCCCTCAAATTAAAAAAAAAAAAAGTATCTGACAATTATGAATGGTCCCGTTTTACAAAAAATGTGATTTCTAGGGTATGAAACCTGAAATACATCAACCCTTCAGCGAGTATTTCATATTGTACAAACAAATTCTGTAGAAAAGTGATTGAGCAAATGCTTGAGTTAAGACTATTGCTGAGCGTGGTGGCACATACCTTTAATCCCACCACAGGGGAGGCAGAGGTATTTGGATTGTGGCTGTGAGTTTGAGGCCAACCTGAGACTACATAGTGAATTCGTAATTCCAGGTCAGCCTGGGCTAGAGTGAGTCTGTACCTAGAAAAATAAAAAACAAAAAAAAATATTTATATCTTTCCAATTCTTTAAACCTTTATTGACACACTAACAAAAAATAACATTCAGATTTGTGGAAATTGCTTAGCAGTTAAGGCATTTGCCTGCGAAGCCTAAGGACTCCAGTTCAATTCCCCAGGACCCATGTAAGCCAGATGAACAAGGGGGCACATGTGTCTGGAGTTTGTTTGCAGTGACTGGAGGCCCTGGCATGCCTATTATCTCTCTCTATCTGCCTCTTTCTCTATATATCAAACATAGGTTACAATCATAGGCACTAGTTTATCAAATCCACATTTATTCTGTAAAACTACCGACAATTAGTCTTCAGGTTTTCCTAAACAGGAAAAAAAAAAAAAACAACCTGACCGTACAAAAATGCTTTGTAGTAAAAATGCATTTTTTTTCTCTTTAGGAAACTAAAAGCCACTAACCTGTGAAAGTACAACAGTAGGTAAAACAATGTTACCAAATTCAGCAAATCCAAAATACATTTTTACAAGTGGTGAAATAATTTAATTTTAAAATAGATTTTTTCTGAAGCATCTGTTTAAAAACAAAGTCAAAATAACTCCTTTTAAAACTGATTATCTCACTTAAAAATTTAGTTGATGGTTCATTAAGGATCCTTTTAATTACCACAATGCAGCATTTATCTCCCAAAATACCACACTGAAGCTGAGACCTAGTTGTTTCGGGTATGTTGGGGATTTTAATTTTTATTTATTTAGAGAGAGGAAGAAAGAGACAGAATGCGCATTCCAGGGCCTTTAACCACTGCAAATGAACTCCAGATGTGTGCACCTCCTTGTGTGCTTGTACAACATGGTGTGCTTGTGTCACTGTGTATGTGGATTATGTGGGACTTGGAGATTCAAACATGGGTTCTTAGGCTTCACAGGGAAGTGCCTTAACCACTGAGCTATCTCTCCAGCCCTGAGTACACTGGTTTTGAAGAGACAGTGGCCAGTTCTTTGTGCAGAGATAGGAGGATCTCCATGAGTTCAAGGCCAACTTGAGGGTACAATAGTGAATTTCAGGTCAGCCTGGGCTAGAGTGAGACCCTACCTCAAAAAACAAAACAAAAAAGAGAAAAATCCTAATTTGCAAATAACATAATGACATAATGTAACAACACTCAGTCCATGTTGGTTCTTAAATTTTAAAAAATTCTTGGAATTCACATTTCCTCAGTCATCAAGAGGAGAAGAATGCAGAAAGCCCAGTTAGTTATTTGAATGCCAACATTTTTAATCACAGCCTTTGGTGATTAAAAGTGTCATTAAAAGGGCTGGGGACATGGATTAGCGGTTAAGGTGTTTCTCTGCAAGGCCGAAGGACCCGTGTTTGACTCTCCACATGTCACATAAGCCAGATGCACAAAGGTGAGGTATAGCGCAAGTTTGCAGATGCCCACTAGTGGCACAAGTATCTGGAGTTCAATTGCAGTGGCTGAGACCCTGGCACACCAATTCTCTCTCTCTCTCTCATATAAATAAATAAATAAATAAATAAATAAATAAATAAATAAATAAATAAAATGTTTAAAAGACTAATTAAACAATAAATCAAAATAAATAAAATCAACTTCCTAGCAGTACTGGGTATTTAACAAATGACTGAGGGATTCTTTACTCTTCTGTGTTTTTCTGAAGACTGCTGGAGTTGGGAACTGTAATAATATTTTAATTTTTTCATTATTTATTTGAGAGAGAAAGGGAGAGGGAGAAAGAGAGAGAGAGAGAGACAGAGAGATAGAGAGAAAGGGCAGACCAGGACCTCCAACCATTGTAAATGGACTGCAGACACATGTACCACCTTGTACATCTGGCTTATGTGTGTCCTTAGGAATCGATCCTGGGTCCTTAGGCTTCCCAGGCCAGCACCTTAACCACTGAGCAATCTAACCAGCCCCCAGAAGAAACATTTTTATTCTTTTTTTCACATTTTGTTCTTTAACTTGCTTTTATCAGGCATTTGTTTTGTCATAGCAATGAAAAAGTAACTGATACAACACCTAATGTAGACACCTGGCCTCCACACACACAAAAACATACACATGCCCACATGTATACATACATGAATGCATACCACACCCATGTAGAAAACAATCTGCCAGGTGTGGTGGTGCATACCTTTAATCCCAATACTGGGGAGGCTAAGGTAGAAGGATCATGACCATGAGTTCAAGGCCAGCCTAACACTACAGAGTGAATTCCAGGTTAGCCTGCTACAGAGCGAGTACCTACCATGAAAAAAATAATACAACTATTGTACATAATGTCATCTTTTTGGAGTAGAGGTTCATGACCTGTACGTTCATGGCATTTGGGGACCAAGATGACTATGGTGAGGACTGCACTGTGCAGTGTGGGAGGCTGGGTAGGTTCTCAGGGTCTGCTTTTCATGGGGTGGGCACTGCTTAGTCAAAAGAGCCAAAAATAACTCCAGACATTGCAAGCTTCCCTAGAGACCAAAGCAGCTCCTCTCTAGCTGAATTTAGGATAAGCACTTAAAGTGATTGGAAATATGTAATATTTTGCTGGCTCATTTATTTATTTATTTATTTATTTATTTATTTATGATGAACTCAAGAAAATGTGTCACCTTGTGCATCTGGCTTTATTGAGAATGGACTTTGTAGGCAACACCCACTGGTCCCCTCAATATTTTCTTTGCAAATGAACTCAAGATGGGAATGTGTCACTTGTGCAGTTCTGGCTTTAGCATTGAAGGTTGTTTATAAGAAGATCAAACATAGGTCCTCATGGTGGCACACGCCTTCCCAGCACCTGGGAGACAGAGGTAGGAGGATCACCATGAACATCCACCCTGAGACTACATAGTGAATTCCAGGTCAGCTTGGGCCAGAGTGAGACCCTACCTCGAAAAACCAAAAAAATAAATAAATAAATAAAAGAAGAAGATGAAGTCTCAATGAGTGACATGTCAGTAGCTGTTCTCCAGTTATGACAATCAAATCAAATATGACCACAGATACAGACAAAATATCTCCTGTGAGACACATGCAGTTCATCACTGTTTCTCCTAATATCATCTCTTGCAAAATACCCTGAAGTGGGAGTTGTTTTAATAAGAAGAGGTGAGGATCATGACTCTCAAGCCTGAGACTTACATGCCTGACTGGAGCAAGACCCTACCTCAAAAATCCAAAACCATAACAAACAAAATGCCCCTGGAAACTTCCCTATATTAGTTAAACCCACCACACTGTTGGCTTCCTGCCTCTGCCACCATGCCTTTCCCACCATGACAGACTGCCTCCTCTACAACTGTGACCCAGGATCCATCTTCTCATTCCTTAAGTTGCTTCTGTCAGTTATTTTGTCATGGCAATGGGAAGTAACTCCTTTTCTTTTCCATAAATTCCATGAACGTATGTTAATTTCTCTCTGTCACTTCTCACATCTACTGTGCTGTCACTGCTATTTTTTTTTGTTTGTTTGTTTCTTCAAGGTAGGTTCTGGCTCTAGCCCAGGCTGACCTGGAATTCACTATGTGGTCTCAGACTGGCCTCAAAATCATGGCCACAATCTTCCTACCTCTGCCTCCCAAATGGTCACCACTAATTTTGAACCAAAAGGTGATGACATGTGGCTGTCATTCACCCGTGATCTGTGCCTCTCTGAAGGCATATTATTGAGGATGTGGGGATAAAAGGACAGAAGCCTATATTGACTTGACTGTCTGTCTCACATGTCTCATATGCTAATGTCTGAGGATGGATTTGAACATAGACTTCATGCTGGCCAAGCTAACACTTCAGTGGGGCTATCGTAATCAGCTTCATGCTCCTGCAATGATCCTCCAGACCAGACAAAGGTTATGAGAGGATCAGGATTTATTTGAAGCTTACAGATCCAGGGGAAGTTCCATCATGGCAGAAGAATCTGGCCCCCTATCACAGGTCCACACATAGAGAAATACCACTGCCAGTACCATAAGCAAGTACACATGGGGAACCCCAGGCAGAAGTCAAGCACTCTGCATACCTTTAAGCTGGAAATCAGATCTGGCCCCACTAATACCTTAGGGCTGGACCCCAGGATCTGCTCTCCATGACACCTTCTCCACCATGGTGGCTGGAGATCTAATTTACAAGCTTTTAAAAATATATACATTTTATTTATTCACTTATTTATTTTAAGCAGACAGATACAGAGAGACAGAAAGAAAGAGAGAGACACTAGGGTCTCCAGCCACTGCAAACAAACTCCGGATGCATGCATCAGTTTGGTTTACATGGGATGGGGGGAATGGGTCCTCAGGCTTCACAGGTAAATGCCTTTACCCATAAGCCATCTCTCAATCCATAAATGACAAGCTTTAATAAACTCCTGAATCTATTGGGGATAAATACATTCAAATCACCACAGGGGCTAAGTTTGAGGAAGGTTCATTGTGCCTGGGGGTTCAGTCCTCCATTACTTTGTGCTTATATGATTGAGGGTGACCCCTACTGTCAAGTGTCAACAGACAGTTCTCCCATATTTTCTCTTTCAAAGGAACAATATCCAGAAAGACTGATGACAGGGATCTTCAGTGCATCATGCTGCAATCTTTTCTTTCTTTTTTTTTTTTTTCTATTTATATTATTCTGATTTTACATTCATAGTATTGGTTCCATTGTCCTCATCCCTGTCCTCCCACTTTCAAAGGGACTCTCATCAGTGGGGAATGTGGATCGTGCATTGTGAGTTTGCTCAAGAGTTCTGGGGATAGGCCCCAGTCTCTGTGCATAATGCCCCAACTTGTGACTCTATCTTTCAGTTTCCCTGAGCCACATTGGGGTCACTTTAGTTCTGTTTCAGTGATGAGGTTTTGGGAGCCTCTGTGTCTCTGGGTATCTGGCTTACTTGGAGTTGGATGTTCTCTGTGTTTATCTCCTTCAGCCTTTTTTGTTTTCATTTTTATTTATTTATTTGAGAGAAAGAAAGAGGGAGAGAAAGGCAGAGAGAGAGAGAGAGAGAGAGAGAGAGAGAGAATGGGTACACCAGGACGTCTGGCCACTGCAAATGACCTCCAGACACAAGCAACACCATGTGCATCTGGCTTACATGGGTTCTGGGGAATTGAACCTGGGTTCTTTGCCTTTGCAGGCAAGCCATCTCTCCAGCCAGCATGCTGCTAACCTTAAAGCAACACTCAAGCCAGACTGACATGTTCTCTGTCAGATTCTCTGCTCATATGAAATAGTCCCCAATCCTCCAGGTAATATATCCATAATGTCTTTCAACACAATAAATAAAATCACAATGTGCAATATTTCATAAAATGAGCCTGTGATAACTTATCTCTTGGATATTTTTATTTATGTACCATTTTCCTCTCATAAATCATGCTGGGATGCAAATAATTAGGCATTTGTAGGTGTGCCTTTAAAATAGATTTCCTTGGGCATAACTGCAGTGTCAAAAGTCAGGAATTTTTTAGCCTTTTCACAGGGTAAAGTTGCTTTTCCAAAGGATGAGTTATCAATTTTACAAAATCCCTGCCCAAAAACAAATTCCATACATACACATTTTGATCAGCAAATAAGCAGAGCTTTGCTAATGAACTGGGTGAAAAGGATTTTTACTTTACTAAATTACATATGATTTAATTACACAAGGAAATTAGATATGTGAGAGACAAAGATTTGTTATCTGAACTCTACAATAACATTTGAAAATCTGGGGCTGGAAAGATGGTTTAGTGGTTGGGCATATTTGTCTACATACCAAAATGACTTGAATTTGATTCCCCAAGACCCACATAAGCCAGTTGCACAAGGTGGCACATGGTTCTGGAGTTTGCAGTGGCTGGAGGCCCTGGCATGCCCAATCTTTCTCTCTATCTCCATCAGGGTCATTTTTGGTAAAGCTTTAGCCTTTAACCATGGCTGGCTTTGTTTTCCCAATTGTTCTTCCTGAAAAGCTTTAAAGAGAGGAGAACTAAGAGATAGGTAGGTGGGGAGGCTTTGGGGATAATCGGTAGCTACAGATATGTCACTGAATAAAATACCAGTCAATGACAAATTTCACTACCACCCCCATTTTGATCACCATTCCCAAAACTCTCTTTAAAAATATTTTTTATTCTTTATAAGAGAGAGAGAATTGGCTCACTAGAGCCTCTGGCCACTACAATTGAACTCCATTCATATATGCCACCTTGTGTATCTGCCTTATGTGGGTTCTGGGGAGTCAACCCTGGGTCCTTTGGCTTTGCAAGCAAGTGCCTTAAGCACTGAGCCATCGCTTCAGCCCATGATCAATGCATTCTTTAATGGGTTTTCATGTATGTCATAGAGGGAAGAAAATGTGGATATCATATGTGAGGGAAAAACATTTGAGGGTTGCTTAAGTGAGGTCTACATTATATACCAAGGAGGAGAGAAAAGAGGGAGAAAGACATATAAAGGAGGAGATGGGGCAATAGGGAGAATTTAAATTTATAACTTTTATTTATTTATTAGAGAAAGTGAAAGAGAGAGAGCATGTCAGGACCTTCAGCCACTGCAAATGAACTCCAGATACATATGTCACCTGTGCATCTGGTTTTATGTAGGTTCTGGGAAATTTAACCTGGGTCATTACGCTATGCAGGCAAGTGCCTTAACCACTCAGCAATCTATTGAGCCCCAATAAACATTTTCTACCAAAGATAGGTGAGTGCACATTTTGTTTTGTGGTTATCATACTCTGTGTCCACAGTTGGTATGAAAACCTCAACTCTGCCCCTATATTTTGAAAATTGGCACAGAATGTCAAGCAGTGTCATTGCGTGACATCAAAGTCTGGTGCATAAACCATCAGGATCATGGTGGATTGAATCGGAGGGTTACATGTATGCAAGCTTCTTCAAGACTGGGGTAAGACTATCTAAATACTTAAATTTGGGGATGGAGAGATGGCTCAGCTTAAGGCACTTGCCCACAAAGCCAAAGGACCCAGGTTTGATTCCCCAGGACCCACATAAAGTCAGACACACAAAGTGGCACATTTGTTTGCAGTGGCTGGAGGCCATGGTGTACCCATTCTCTCTCTTTCCTTGGAAATAAATAACTATTTTTTTGGAGAGAGACAGAGAGAGAAAGGGAGAGGAAGACAGATAGATATGGGCTCACCAGCAGCCTCTCAGCTGCTGCCAATGAAATCCAGATGCGTTTGCACCCTTGTGGTCAAGTGCGGCATCATGCCCTTGCCTCACTTTGCATCTGGCTAAACGTGGGACCTGGAGACTGGAACCGCTGGAGATTGGAACCAGTGTTCTTTAGGCTTAGGAGGCAGGCACCTTAATTGCTAAGCCATCTCTCCAGCCCAAATAACTATTTTTAAAAATTTTCATTTATTTATTTGATATAGAGAAAGATTCACACACACACACACACACACACACACACACACACACACAGAGAGAGAGAGAGAGAGAGAGAGAGAGAGAGAGAATATGAATGTGCCAAGGCCTTTAGCTGCTACAAACGAACTCTAGACATGTGTGCCACCTTGTCCATATGGCTTATGTGGGTCCTAGGGAATTGCACCTGAGACATTAGGCTTCACAGGTAAGCACCTTAACTGCTGAGTAATCCCTCCAGCCCCAACCTATGCAATTTCTTGGAAACAGAGCCTTGGCCTGAGTTGCAGTCCACACTGCATTGAAAAGCAGACAATGACCTAGTCCTTCCACAAACATACAAAGCAATTAAGAGTGTCCGCTGTTGTCTCAGCCTCCCCACATTACACCTTCAGAATGTGACATATTTGGGGAAAAACAAGAACAAATAGGATTTTCTCCTGGCTGGACCTGTAACTGCAATGACCCGGGTCAGGTGGGGAGTTTTAATACAGCCACAATGGCCTTTTTAAATTTCTGCCTTGCCAGACTGACAGTTTGTCATGGGAAGCTGAGCTCCTACAATTTCTCTCTCTTGCTAAATCACATTATAAAATAGACTTATTTTTAAATTTTTTGTTATTTATTTATTTATTTAATTTTTATTAGCAACAGACAAAGAGGCAGAGAGAAAGAGAGAGTACACCAGGGCCTCCAGCCACTGCAAACAAAGTCAAGATGCATGCTCCACCTTGTACATCTGGGTTTGTGGGTACTAGGGAATTGAGCCTCGAAACAGGGTCCTTAGGCTTCACAGGAAAGTGCTTAATGGCTAAGCCATCTCTCCAGCCCCTAGACTCATATTTTTTAAAACTATAAAAGCATGTAGCTTAATTCAGACCTCTATATAGATGTGGATATGAAAATGGATATGCCATATATATATGATATATGTTTCTTAATGCATTTCCTTATACATATTTAAATAAGATATATATGATGCATATATACTTATCTATATATGTATATAAGATATATATGCATCATATATGTAATATATGGGTCATATATATGTGGTTTAATAAATCTGTTTATATGTATTTATACATGATATATATGACACATATATGATAATTATATATGTATACATATATGTATATACAGTATACATGTATGATATATATGATATATATATGTATCTGTGGTTTACTACATAAGCTTAAAACAATCTAAATGAACTCTAGGGATATTTATCATGTGTCATTTTAAAAACAGACAAAATGCAGGCATATTGATTATATTTGAATTGATTTTAAGATTTTCATGTATGAGGGATTTTGTAGAAAGGATCATGAGATGGTCTCAAAACTAATTGTAGGGCTGAGGAGATGACTCGGGGATTAAGATGCTCAGCTGCAAAACCTAAGGACCCAATTTTGATTCCCCAGGACACATGTAAAGCCAGATGCACAGGTAGAGTATGCCTCTGGAGTTCCTTGCCAAGGCTGGAGGCCTTGGTGTGCCCACTCTAGTCATCTATCTGCCTTTCTGTGTCTTTCATAAATAAATAAAATAAAATATTTCTCTCTATATATAATCTCAATTGCAAAAGGAAGGTGGGCATGGTGGTACACCTTTAATCCCAGCACTTGGGATGCAGAGGTAGGATGATGGCCCTGAGTTCAAGGCTACCCGGAGACTATGTAGTGAATTCATGGTCAACCTGGGATAGAGTGAGACCCTACCTCAAAAAACCACAAGAAAAGAAAAGAAAAGCATTGCTTTAATCCTACCAATCCTCAAGGATCAAAAAACTGCAGAGTTGGGCTGGAGAGATGGCTTAGCTGTTAAGGCACATGCCTGAGAAGTCTAAGGATCCTGGGTCAATTCCCCAGGTCCCATGTAAGCCAGATGCACTTGGTGGTGCATGCATCTGCAGTTCATTTGCAGTGGCTGGAGGCCCTGGCATGCCCATTCTCCCTCTCTCTCTCTCTTTGTCTGTCTCTAATAAATAATTTTTAAAAAAACCCAGAGTTTATCTGAAACTGCTAGAGGAAAAACTAGGGGAAACCCTTCAACATATTGGTCTTGGCAAAGACTTTCTGAATATAACCCTAATTGCTCAGGAAATAAAACCAGTGGGACCTCAAACACTGGGACTCCATGCAATTACAGTTTTTTTTACAGCTAAGGACACTGTAACAAGAGCAAAGAGGCAACTGACAAAATGGGAGAAAATCTTTGCCATCTGACAGAGTGTTAATATCTAGGATATACAAAGAACTCTAAAAATTAAATAATAAGAAATCAAACAACCCAATTAAAAATGGGCTACGGAACTAAATAGAGATTTCTTAGAAGAAATGCAGATGGTATATAAACATCTAAAAAATGTTCTACATCCCTAGTCATCAGGGAAATGCAGATTAAAACTACTTTGAGATTCCATATCACTCCTGTCAGATTGGCTACCATCATGAGCACAAATGACCATAAATGCTGGTGAGGATGCAGAAAAATAAGAACCCTTCTACACTGTTGGTGGGAATGCAATCTGGTCTAGTTGTTGTGGAAATCACTGTGGAGCTAAAAATAGCTAGATATAGATCTACCATATTAACCAGCTATACCACTCCTAGGCATATATCCTAAGGACTCGTCTCACTACCTGAGAGATACTTGCTTGACTACGTTTATTGCCACTCTATTAACAATAGGTAGGAAATGGCACCAGCCTACATGTCCCTCAACTGATAAGTGGATAATGAAGATATGGCACATTTACACAATGGAGTTCTAATTGGCGGTAAAGAAAAATGAAGTTATGAAATTTGTTGGAAAATCTATGGATCTGGAAAGGATTATACTTAGTGAGGTAACTCAGGCCCAGAAAGTCAAACTTCACATGTTCTCTATCATATGTGGATCCTAGCTACAATAGATTGGACTCCTATGTGAGTTGGAGTAAAACTCAGTAGCAGAAGCCAGTAAGCTAGAAAGGGAATAGAAAGGGAGGGGGGATTTAATAGGATGGTATTGTATATATGTAAATAGAAGAACAGATTAATGGGGATGAAAAGGCCTAAATGAGGCCAGGGGAAGAGATTGAGTAAAGGAAAGGTGCAGGGAGGGCTAATCAAAATCCAAAATGATATAAATAAGTCATTTGGAAACCTACTTTTCTGGACAATGGAACACTCAGAAGCCATACATTGTGACTAGAAAAATTTTTCAGTGCCAGGGATGGACCAGGGAGGTCACAGATACCCCCAAAACATTATATACCATTGCAAAGGCCCTTAGTTTCCCACCAGGAACAGATGGTGAGACCCTATTGATGAAGAGTTCACATACTTGGGCTGCAAGGTCATTGAGAAATCCTGCTGGAGCTGAGCTGAAAGCCTTCTCCATGTGGACCAGCTGACAGAAAGCTGGAAAAAGCTATTCTTCATGCAGTTCAATGGGAGAGAAAAAATACCAGTGAAGATACTCAACGGTAACACTGCAAGCTTTAAATTTGGCCATCCAGGCCAAATGAGCTAATGGATACAAAAGTGACATGTCTGTTATGGGGGAAATCAACCACTCTCTAATTGGACTGGAGGCCCACTCTGTGGGAGGGAATACATCCCTGATACAACAGGGGTTGTCATGATCCCTAGGAGTATAATATCTGCTGGTGTCTGGCTAAATGTATATATATTATGCTCACCGAACTGCCCAGTAAACACTTCTCTAAATGTCCATACCCATATATTAATGCCACTCTCACTTTTGGTTAGAGAAGCTTCTCTTTTCAGATGGTGATAACCTTGGGATGACTCAGAAGGCACCATGGTGCTGAGAAGATGGGACAGAGGATTGCTCAGCACTGAGACATCTCTAACACACCTTCCCAGGTTCAGAGTCCATTGTGGAAATGAGGGTAGAAAGAATGTAAGAGTCAAAGGAAGAGTAGGACTCCTTACAACGTGTTTCACCAGACAAAAAATGGCCTGGATATCCATGACCTCATAGTGCCTGACACTACCTACACAAAACCATCATAATAGGAGGAAAAGATCATGACATCAAAATGAAAAGAAAGACTGATTGAGAGGGGAAGTACCATGGGATATTGTCTACAATTAAGGAAGTTGTCAATAATAAATAAATAAATAAATAAGTAAGTAAATAAATAAACGAATGAATAAAATGAAATTTTAAAAAAATTGCAGAGTTTAAAAAGACCATGGGTCTCTTTACAAGGTCACAAACATGCACAGCACACAGTTCCAAAGCAAGCTGATGAATGTAAGTTCAATTTACAGATATTATTTAATATCATCATTATTATTTTGGTTTTTCAAGGTAGGGTGTCACTCTAGCTCAGGCTGACCTGGAATTCACTATGTAGTCTCAGGCTGGCCTTGAACTCACAGCTATAATCTTCCTACTTCTGCCTCCCGAGTGTTGGGATTAAAGGTATGTGCCACCAGGCCAGGTAGTTTTTTTTTGTTGTTGTTGTTTTGTTTTTTTGTTTGTTTGTTTGTTTTTTGTGAATGTGTGAGATACAAAATTTTGGTGGACCTGAAAATTTTTAGATTAATGTCTTAAATTAGAGGCAATAAAAAAGGGGGTATGAGGAATTGATCAAACCAGAACATCACATTCTCTTAGTCATCTTATTACAACTGTATCATATGCTCAGATTCCCTTGCAGTCTCATCTTTTTATTTTATTTTGTTTTGTTTTATTTTACAAAGAGAGAGAGAGAAAGAGAGAGAGAGAGAATTAGTGTAACAGGGCTTCAGCCAATGCAATTGAACTCCAGATGCTTGTGCCACCTACTGGGCATGTGCAACTTTATGCTTGCCTCACCTTTGTGCATCTGGCTTACTTGGGATCTGGAGAGTCAAACGTGATTCCTTAGGCTTTTCAGGCAAGTGCCTTAACTGCTAAGCCATTTCCAGCCCAAGTCTCATCTTTGAATGTCAAAGTTTGACAAAGCAGCTGAGACCCCAGTTAGTACTTTACATGCTAAATGACCTTATTAGTGCACCTCCCTACACCTTCCTCACTGTTTTTAACCTCCCCTTATGCCACAATTTTGTACACTTTATGTCCCTGTGCATGTAAAGAAATAATAAACAAGGTTAGTTTCAGGGAATTTAAAGCAATTTTTTTGTTTGTTTTTCAAGGTAGAGACTCACTCTCTAGTCAAGCCTGACCTGGAATTTACTATGTAGTCTCAGGGTAGCTTCAAGCTCACAGCAGTCCTCCTACCTCTGCCTCCTGAATGCTGAGATTAAAGGCATGCTTCACCACGCCTGGAGAAAGCTGTCCTCCCCCATTTTCAAAGGGACCCTCATCAATGGGGAATGTGGGTCATGTATTGTGAGGTTAGTCAAGAGTTCTGGGGTGTATGCCCCAGTTCTGTGCATAAAGCCCCAACTTGTGACTCTAACAATCTTTCTACCCCCTCTTCCGTGAGTTTCCCTGAGCCACATTGGGGTCATTTTAGTTCTGCTTCAGTGGTGAGGTTTTGGGAGCCTCTGTGTCTCTGGATATCTGGCTTAGTTGGAGGTGGATGTTCTCTGTGTTTATCTCCTTCAGCCTTTTTCTGGTGTATTCTTGCCCTTCACCTGTATTGTTCTATGGTTTCAGATGGGGCCCTGGTGGGGTGTGGTTAGCTGATCCTCCCTTCAGGTTCATTGCCTACCTGAAAAAAGATAATCAAATTCTCCAACGGAGAGAGAAGTTAGTACTAGATAGAAGGGATGACCATATATGTTTTGGAGGGAATTTTATATGTGTTGGCTCTCTTCTAGCCCACATTTGGTGGTATCTTGATCTTGGAGACTGAGCTCATTTTTTGTACATGGTTTTGACTTATTTCCCAGTTCCAGCAATGAGTTTCATTCCACTGAGTGGATCTATTAGCCAAATC
The DNA here is from genome assembly GCA_036365145.1 of Orientallactaga sibirica. Lineage (NCBI taxonomy): Eukaryota > Metazoa > Chordata > Mammalia > Rodentia > Dipodidae > Orientallactaga > Orientallactaga sibirica. The sequence continues at coordinate 13,399 of JAEOAD010002238.1, read as the reverse complement.
AAGAGCAGTTGGTTACCCACCATGGTTGTGTGCCACATGGTTGTATGAGCATCATGTCAAGTTGTTTCCTGCTGGGTATCTTAGGCTGCAAGTTGTTTGGACCAATGTCGGCCATTTTCCCCCAGTTGCTCGTGTAGCACCCTTTGGTACTAGACTAGCTAACTGTCTGGGGACTGACCTTCTTCCAGATTCTGGCCAGTTCTCTCTGTGTTTGGTCTCACACACGTATGCTGTCTTCGACAGTAGGGTCTTACCATTAACCTTTGGTGGGTCACCAAGAACTCTGACAGAAGTCTGTCTTTTTTGGGAAACCTTGTAGGTGTTTCAGATCAACAGCCCATTGTGGAAGTTAACCCTGTGCTGGCACTGGGTGTTATAAGTCTGCACCTAGGAAGGTGAGGGAGGAAAAAGTTAGATAATGTAAAAGAGAAAGTGAGTATAGAGAAGAGAGGTAGAGAGAGAGAGAGAGAAGAGAAAGAGAAGCAGGACAAGATTAAAGTTGGCCTTCATGATGTTCTCTCCAGGTTCCTGTGGTTCCGGTGTTCCCTCTGCAGGCCTGCTGAAGGATCAATGTTTTATCCTGTTGTTAAGAACAAAGGGTTTTATAGTATCTTTTACTTTTGGGTCCCAATTTGTATCCCTCCCTTGTCCTCCCTTCCACCCTCTCGTTCCCTCCCACCCTTACCCTCCCTCCATCCCACCCTCACTCTTGTCTGGGCCTCAGAGTGTTTATTAGGTTTGGCCACATGTCACGTGGATTCCAGTTAGGAGCGACAGATAAACGAGACCATGCGACGATTATCTTTTTGTGCTTGGGTGAGCTCACTGAGGATAATCTGTTCCATGTTTGACCATTTTTTTCAAATTTCCTTATTTCACCTTTCCTTACTGCTATGTAGAATTCCATAGTATAGATATACGACATATTTGTTATCCATTCATCTAGTGATGGACACCTGGGTTGATTCCAGCTCTTTGCTATTATGTATTGAGCAGCTACAAACATGGTTGAGCAAATGTCTCTGATCTGAGGCTTGGAGCCTTTAGGGTAAATGCCCAATAAGGGAATAACTGGATCCATTGGTAGGTCTATGGTCATCCTTTTCAGGAGTCTCCATATAGCTGTCCATGGTGGTTGAACCATTTTACATTCCCACCATCAGTGAAAACTTGTTCCTATTTCTCCACAACATCACCAGCATTTGTTTTCATTGTTTTTTTTAATGTTAGCCATCCTTACTGGGGTAAGGTGGAATCTCATAGTTGTTTTAATTTGTATTTCCCTGATGATTAGGGATGTTGAACATTTTCTTAAATGTGTATTCGCTATTTGTATTTCTTCCTCTGAGAACTCCCTGTGAAGTTTTCTGCCCCACTTTGTGAGTGTGTTGTTTGGTGATTTATTGTTTAGGTTTTGGAGTTCTTTGAAGATTCTAGAAATTAGGTCTCTGTCAGTTGTATAGCTGGTGAAAATTTTCTCCCATTCTGTGGGTAATCTGCTGGCTTTGGTTATAGTATTTTTGTCAGTGAAACAGCTTTTCAGCTTCATGAGATCCCAATGGTTGAGTGATTGTTTAATTTCCTGAGCTGCTGGAGCTTTGTTCAGGAAATCTTTTCCCATTCCTACGTCATGGAAGGTTCCTCCTATTTTTTGTTCCAGTAGTAGCAGAGTTTCTGGTTTTATATTAAGGTCTTTGATCCATTTGGACTTAATTTTTGTGCATGGAGAGATGTGTGGGTTAAGTTTCATTTTCCTACATATGGTTGTCCAGTTTGTCAAACACAATTTGTTAAGATGCTGTCTTTTCTGCATTCTGCATTGGTAGGGCCTTTGTCAAATATCAAGTAGCTGTAGTTTCTTGACCCAAAGTCTGGGTCTTCAATTCTGTTCCATTGGTCTATATTCCTGTTTTTATGCCAGTACCATGTTGTTTTAATTACAATGGCTTTTTAGTATAGCTTTAGATCAGGTATGGTGATGCCTCCAGAGGTGATTCTTTTGCTGAGGATGAGCTTGGATATCTGAGGCCTTCTACCTTTCCATATGAATTTTGAGATATTATTTTCTATGAAGAAGGAAGTTGGGATTTTTATTGGCATTGTATTGAATCTATAAAGTCCTTTTGGTAAAATTGCCATTTTCACAATGTTAATTCTACCAATCCAGGAGCATGGGAGGTCTTTCCATTTTTGTAGGACCTCCTCAATTTCTTTTTTGAGAGTTTTTATGTTTTCATTGTATTGGTCTTTCACTTCCTTAGTTAATGTTATTCCAAGGTATTTTATTTTCTTTGTTGCAATTGAAAATGGGACGATGTTAGTTATTTCTTTTTCTGTCTCTTTGTGTTTTGCATACAAAAAGGCTACTGATTTCTGTGTATTGATCTTATATCCTGCTACTTTGCTGAAGGTGCTAATCACCTTTAAGAGTTTTGAGATGGAAGTTCTCAGGTCACTTATGTATAGAATCATGTCATCTGCAAATAGGGCTAACTTAACTTCTTCCTTTCCAATTTGTATCCCTTTGATATCTTTCTCCTGTCTTATTGCTTGAGCTAATACTTCTAGCACTATGTTGAAGAACAGAGGTGAGAGTGGACACCCCTGCCTTGTTCCTGACCTCAATGGGAATTCCTTCAGTCTCTCCCCATTTAGAATTACTTGGGCTTTAGGTGCTTTGTATATAGCCTTTATGGTGTTGAGATATGGGCCATCCATTCCTATTTTCTCCAATGTTTTGATCATGAAGTGATGTTGTATTTTGTCAAAGGCCTTCTCTGCATCTATCAAAATGATCATGTGGTTTTTGTGTTTTAGCTTGTTTATGTGGTGTATTACATTGAGAGATTTCCGTATGTTGAACCATCCCTGTGTTCCAGGGATGAAGCCTACTTAATCAAGTTGGATAATGCTTTTGATGTACTGTTGAATTTGGTTTGCAAGAATTTTGTTCAGGATCTTTGCATCTATGTTCATCAGAGAAATGGGCCTATAATTTTCCTTTCTTGTGGCATCTCTGCCTGGTTTTGGAATTAGGGTGATACTAGCTTCATAAAAGGAGTTGGGAATCTCTCCCTGTTCTCCAATTGTGTGGCACAGTTTGAGAAGAATTGGTTTCAGTTCTTCCATGAAGGTTTGGTAGAATTCTGCTGAGAAACCGTCTGGTCCTGGACTACTCTTTTTGGGGAGGTGTTTGATTACCTCTTCAATCTTGAAGGGTGTGATGGGTCTGTTTAGGAAATTAATCTGCTCTGGGCTTAGCTTTGGTAGGTGGTATGTGTCTAGGAATTCATACATTTCTTCCATATTCTTCTGTTTTATGGAGTAGAGGTTTTTGAAGTAAGTCATAATAACTCTTCCTATCTCACTCATGTCTGTTGTGATCTCTCCCTTTTCATTTCTAATTTTGTTGATTTGAAGTGTTTCTTTTCTGCTTGATCAAAGTGGCCAGGGGTGTATCAATCTTGTTAATTTTTTCAAAGAGCCAGCTCTTTGTTTCATCAATTTTCTTAATTGTCCTCTTAGTGTCCAATTCATTAATTTCTGCTCTGATCTTAATTATTTCTTTCCATCTGGAGCTTTTTGGGTTGGCTTCTTCTAGCTTTTCCAATGCCTTTAGGTGAATGGTTAGGTTGTTGATTTGGGATCTCTCTGTTTTTGTTATGAGGGCATTTAGTGCTATGATTTTTTCCCCTAAGGACTGCCTTCATTGTGTCCCATAAGTTTTGGTATGATGTGTTCTCGTTGTCATTGAATTCTAGAAATTTTGCAATTTCATTCTTTATTTCATCCACAACTCATTTATTGTTTAAAAGTGTGTTGTTCAATTTCCAGGAGGTAGAGGGATTCCTGGTGTACTTTTTGTTGTTAATTTCTAGCATTATAGCATTGTGGTCTGATATCATGCTGGAAATTACATCAATTTTCTTGAAAATATGGAGGCAGGCTTTGTGGCTCAGTACATGATCTATTTTAGAGAAAGTTCTGTGGGCTGCTGAGAAGAATGTGTAATCTGTAGATTTTGGATGGAATGTGCTGTATATGTCTGTTAGGTCCAGTTGCTCTATGGTGTTGTTGAGCTCTCTTACTTCCCTATTAATTTTCTGTTTCGATGATCTATCCATTGTTGATAGTGGAGTATTGAAGTCCCCAACTATGATGGTGTTGGTGTTTATTTCTGTTTTGTTGCCAAGTAGATTTTGCTTTATGAATTGTGGTGCACCTGTGTTTGGTGTATAAATATTGATGATTGTGATATCCTCTTGTTGGATTGTTCCCTTGATAAGTAAGAAATGGCCATCTTTTCTTTTTTGGTTACTTTTTGTTTGAAGTCTATTTCATGCTATATAAGTATAGCTAAGCCTCCTTTTTTCATATTTTTGTTTGCTTGGAATATCATTTTCCACCCTTTCACCCTAAGGAGGTGTCTGTCTTTAGTGGTGAGGTGGGTTTCTTGAAGACAGCAGATTGAGGGGTCCAGTTTTCTGATCCACTCTGTTAGCTTATGTCTTTTGATGGGTGAATTAAGGCCATTAATATTCAGAGATATTACGTTGAGGTTTGATTTAATACCTGCCATCTTGTGGTGGGTTGTGGTCTTTGTGGGGTTTTTTTTGGGGGGGGGGTTAATGTGGACTGCTTCTTGAGGGCTCTTGAGATTGGTTATTTGTTTCTTCTGTGTGGAGAATTCCCTGAAGTACTTTCTGTAGGTTTGGCTTTGTGTTCATATATTTGTAAAGATGAGTTTTATCGTGGAACATTTTTCTTTCACCATCTATTACGAGAGATACTTTTGCTGGGTAGAGTAGTTGGGGCTGGAAACCATGGGTTCTTAGAGTTTGCAGTGTTCCATTCCAGGCCATTCTGGCTTTTAGGGTTTCCATTGAGATGTCTGAGGTAATTCTAATGGGGTTCCCTTTATATGTAATGTGTTGTTTTTCCCTGGCTGCTTTTAGGATTTTCTCTTTGTGCTTGATGTTTAGAGTCTTAAAGATAATGTGTCTTGGAGAATTTCTCCTTTGGTTCAGTCTGTTTGGAGTTCTACTAGCTTCTTGTAATTTGATGGGATTTTCTTTTGACAGAGCGGGGAAGTTTTCTTCAATTATTTAGTTGAATAAGCTTTACATTCCTTTGGTCTGTGTTTCTTCCCCCTCTGGTATACCCATGATCCTAATGTTTGGACGCTTAAGGGTGTCCCACATTTCCCTCATGTTCTGTTCTCAAAAATTTTTGAACTTGTTGAAATTTTTGGACTCACGAACTATTTCTTCTGTTTTGTCTTCCAGTTCTGAGTTTCTGTCTTCCTCTTGACTTACTCCGTTTTTAAGAGCTTCTATAGAGTTTTGGGCTTGTTCAATTTGGTTCATATTTTCTACTTTTTTTTAAATGTATGGTTTCCATCCCTCTGTCTAGTTCCCTTTTTGTGTCATTTTCTGACTTTCTTAATGCTTCTTGGAGTTCATCCTTGCATTTCTTTATGTCTTCATTGAACTTAGCCAGCTGGTTATTGAGGACCTCTTTTTTTTCATTCTCCTTCAGATCATTTAACTGTCTTTGGAGCCCTTCCTGGTTCCTTTCTATTAGGTCTAATCTAGCAAGGATAACATTCATACAGTTATTGGTTCTTTGTTGAGTTTCTGAGAGTTGTGCTATTTGCTTGGCCAGGGTTACATAGCTTGTCTCTTCATTTTTGGGTTCTGATTCTATTGTCTCTTCTGTGCTTTGATTTGAGACATCTTTTGTAGGACTGGATAGTCTAGCTGGATTCACTTGCATCTGGTTTTTCATGCTATTCCTTTTTTGCTGTAGTCTGCCCATCACAATGGTTCAGAAACCTTGTGTATGAAATGCTAGCCTGCTGCCCTTGTGTTGGGTGAGGCGCAGTGGTGATTGTCAGGGCAGTAGTCCCTGGAGTTCTGATAGGCTGGGGTGGGGGACACTGGCCTGCTGGCCAGTGTTCCTTATGGAGGTGGGAGGGGTAGGGGACCACAGCCACCCTAGTTGAGCTCAGGCAGGGTATGGTGGGAACACTGGCCTACTTCCCTGGATCCCTGATCTGCCCCGGGAGGGGGAGTGGTGGCACCTGACTGATGGGGGTCAGGCAGGCTAGGGGCCACCTGACTAGTGATGGGGATCTGGCCAGTGAGGGAGGGGTCTGACTTGGGGTGAGGGTCAGGCAGGGCCCCTGGGATCTGATGTGGCTCAGGAGAACCTCCCCAGGACTGGCCAGGTGATGGAGGGATCTGACTAGTCACTCAGACTGGCAAGTTCCCCGTGCCTTCGGGTGGGTGGCCCTAGGCTCTGGCCAGTAATGGCGGGCTTCCAATTGGTCACTCAGACCAGCAAGTTCTGCCATGCCTCCAGGCGGGTGGGCCCAGGCTCTGCTGGTAATGGTGGGTGTCCAAGCAGTCACTAAGACCAGCAAGTTCTGCTGCACCTCCGGGCGGGTGGCCCCGGGTTCTGGCCAATAATGCCGGGGGTCCGAGCGGTCACTCAGACCAACAAGTTCCACCCCGGGCTCTGCTGGTAATTGTGGGCATCCAAGCGGTCACTCAGACCAGCAAGTTCCGCTGGGCTCTGGCTGGTAATGGCAGGTGTCTGGCCAGTGGTTTGGGTCACCCCTGCCCAGGAGAACCTAAGCAGTGGTGGCCCCTGTCATAGAGCATGGGAATCAGTGGATTCCCTGTTTTTTCATCCACCCCCTCCCTCTGGCAGCATGCAATGGCCAGCAAACCCTTTAAGAAATCTTTTGTAAGCTTAAAAATCTTGCTTTTACTTCCCTGTAAGGTGAGGCGAGGTTACATGGACGCCATCTTCAGGACTCCTCCCCCCCCCATATATACATTTTGTAAATTCATCTTAAGAATGGTTGTGGGGATTGGAGAGATGGCTTGGCAATTAAGGCGCTTGCCTGCATAGCCAAAGGACAAAGGATTGATTACCTAGGACTCATGTAAAGCCAGATGCACAAGGTGGAGCAAGTGTCTGGAGTTTGGTTGCAGTGGCTGGAGGTCCTGGTGTGCCCATTCTCTCTCTCTCTCAAATAAATATTTTTTTAAAAAAAGAAGGGTTGTGAACCTTTTTATCATGAACAGTCCATGGAAAATAGTGCCTTATAGACTGTTGTATTGTCCCCCTGAAATCCTATATATATTCTGGAATGATGTGTGCCCAGTGCGAATCATTTTGATGGTAATTTGGTGTAGTCAATCACATGTGACATGAGTCTAGTGTCTGTCACTATAAGAAAACCCCTTGTCTTTTTTTGTTAATTACAAAAAAAAATTAGAAATGTGGGCTGCAGAGATGGCTTAGCAGTTAATACATTTGCCCAAGATGCCTAATGAGCCAGGTTCAATTCCCCAGTACCCATTTCATGCCAGATGCACACAAGGTGACACATGTGTCTGTAGTTTGTTTGCAGTGGCTGAAGGCCCTGGCATTTTCTCTCTCTCTCATAAAGAAAGAGAGTAAGAAAGCAAGGAAGAAAGAAAGGAAAGAAGGAAGGAACAAAGGAAGGAAGGAAGGAAAGAAAGAAGGAAAGAAAGAAGGAAGGAAGGAAGGAAGGAAGGAAGGAAGGAAGGAAGGAAGGAATAAACCCTAGTTCTGGAAGTAAACATTGCAAGAACATGGTTATACCCTGATGTGGCAGAGGGTGTCACATTAAGTCATTGTGCCTCTCTCCCTCTTTGATAAAGCTACTAACTCCATTGTGGGACCTCAACATGCAGGACATCACCAACTGTGGCAGATCCAAGTGGTTCAAAGACCATTAACACATGACTTTTGGGTCTTTGAACCCATAAACAGTGGAAGGACCCACACAGACTAGCACACAGTTACATGGGGACCCATTTATCTCCCACTAATAGAGACCACCCCCCCTTTCTTTGCAATTGGATTCCTGCAATGATTTTCCCACCGAGAATGTAAACTGGGACTTTTGTGTTTATCAAATTTTTCCATGTTTCACCAACTGTGACTCTCTCCAGGAGGATCATGGCTGTGATTTCAAGGCCACCCTGAGACTACGTAGTGAATCCCAGGTCTTTTTGGGCTAGAGTGAAACTCTACCTTGAAAAAGCAAAAAGGGGGAAAAGGGCTTGAGAGCCAGCTTAACAGTTAAGGTGCTTGCCTGAAAAGCCTGACTCAGAATTGATTTCCCAGCACCCATGTAAGCCAAAAAATATTAACTATTAAATAATTAATTAGTATATAATAAATAATTTTTTCTTTAGAAAAGGATTGTAGTAGGAAGGAAACTTCAGAATACTCTTTGTTGCAGAAAGAAAACAAGGAGGAGGGACAGATAGGTTCTACTAATCTGCTTTTTCAGGATATTGAAAGCTATGGTGAATTCTCAAGGTAATCACACGTTACTATCATGAATATTCCTCCAACACCACACACCACACATATGTGCACACTGGAACACAACAGCATCCACATGTTCACTAACAGAACTCTTTCCATTTTTTCTTTTCTTTTCTTTATTTATTTGAGAGAAGGAGGTAGGTAAATAAGAAATGAGCATGTTTGGTCCTCCAGCCACTGCAAACAAACTCCAGACACATGCATAACCTTGCTCATCTGGCTTCCGTGGGTCCTAGGGAATCAAGCCTGGGTCCTTAGGCTTCACAGGCAAGTGCATTAACTGCTAAGCCATCTCTCCAGTCCTAATAGAACTCTTTCAATGTGTACAATGTGACAGCACTTTTTCCAATTGATCATTTTCTTCCATATCCACTAAAATTTTTATCATTTTAGACATTTGAGATGTTTGAGCCTCAAAGGATCCTAGGTAGAAATCGTGAGATGAAAGGACCATGTCTCATCATTTGGCTTTTAAAAACATTTTATTTATTTATAATCAAGGAGAGAGAGAGAGAAGGATAGGAAGAGGGAGTGGAATATGAATGAGCATGGGCACACCAGGTCCCATAGCCACTTTGTGCACCTGGCATTACCAGGGTACTGAGGATTTGAACCCAAGTCTTGAGGGTTTAAAGGCAAAAGCCTTAACCACTGAGCCATCTCCTCATCCCTCCTTGTTGCTTTTTTTTTTTGAGAGACAGAGAATGGGTGAGTAAATAGCCTCTCAGGAGACTTCCGGTCAGGATGGCAGCTACCTAACCTCGCCTCACTTCATGGGGAAGAAAGGAGAAGAATACTTAAGGTTAAAGGGTCCTTTTTAAAGGGTTTGCGGGCTCCCGCATGCTTCCAGAGGGTGGAGGTGGATTTGCAATATAAGGAAACCACTGATTCCCAAGCTCTTGGCAGGTGCCACTGCCTGAAAGGTCCCGCTGGACCTGCCTGAGGCCCCTGGCCAGCCAGAAACGGAGCACCATTGCAGCCAGGTCCCCAGGTCTGTGGACCCACCGAGTGAGCTAGATCCACCCCACTTCCCCGGCCAGAGCCCCTGGGCACGCCAATACAGTTAGGTGCCTGGGTCCACAGAGTGAGACAGTTTAGTCCCACTTCCTGATCCCAGCCAGAGCCCCTGGGCGCACCAGTACAGTTAGGTGCCTGGGTCCACAGAGTGAGACAGTTTCGTCCCACTTCCTGCTCCCCAGCCAGAGCCTCTGGGCACGCCAATACAGTTAGGTGCCTGGGTCCACAGAGTGAGACAGATTCGTCCCACTTCCTGCTCCCGGCCAGAGCTCCTAGGTGCGCCAAGGCAGCTGGGAGCTTGGGTGTGTGGATCTGCCAAGTGAAACAGATTCGTCCCACTTCCTGCTCCCAGCCAGAGCCCCTGGGCGTGGCAATACAGTTAGGGGTCTGGGGCTGTGGATCCAACAAGTGAGACAGATTTGTCCCAAGTCCTGCTCCCCAGCCAAAGCCCCTGAGTGAGCCATTGCAGTGGGGTGCCTGAGTCTGTGGATCTGCTGAGTGAGAGAGATTCGTCCCACTTCCTGCTCCCTGGCCAGAGCCCCTGAGCTCGCCATTGCAGCCAGGTGCTTGGGTCTGTGGATCCACTGAGCAAGACATATTTGTCCCACTTCTGGCTCCCCGGCCAGAGCCCCCGGTGCACCATCTCAGGCAGGTGCCCTGGGCCTGTGGAGCCATATCACCTGCCTGGAACCTGTGCAGCCACACCGCAGGTCAAGCCCCACCCATTCCCTGTGCCATCACAAGACAGATCCCACTGAGCCAGTGTCTCTGAACTGGGGTGATGCGCAGATCACAGCAAAAAAGGAATAGCATGAAAAACCAGATACAAGTAAATCAAGCTACACTATCCAGTCCTACAATGGATGTCTCGAAGCAAATCATAGAAGAGACATTAAAGTTAGAACCCCAAAATGAAGAGACAAGCTATACAACCCTGGCCAAGCAAATAGCACAACTTTCAGAAAGTCAACAAAGAGCCAATAATTGTATGAATGTTATCCTTGCTAGATTAGACCTCATAGAAAAGAACCAGGAAGGATTCCAAAAACAGTTAAATGAGCTGAAGGAGAGTGAAAAAAAAGAAGTCCTCAATAACCAGATGGCTAAGTTCAATGAAGACATAAAAAAAATGCAAGGATGAACTCCAAGAAGCATTAAGAGGTCAGAAAATGACGTGAAAAGGGAACTAGACAGAGGGATGGAAACTATACATAAAAAAAAACAGTAGAAAATATGAACCAAATTGAACAAACCCAAACCTCTATAGAAGCTCTTAAGAATAGAGTCAGCCAAGTAGAGGATAGAAACTCAGAACTGGAAGACAAAACAGAAGAAACAGTTCGTGAGTCCAGAAACTTCAACAAGTTCAAAAATTATTGTGAACAGAACATGAGGGAAATGTGGGATACCCTGAAGTGTCCAAACATTAGGATCATGGGTATACCAGAGGGGGAAGAAACACAGACTAAAGGAATGGAAAGCTTATTCAACAAAATAATTGAAGAAAACTTTCCCACTCTCTCAAGAGAAAATCCCATCAAGCTACAAGAAGCTACAAGAACTCCAAACAGACTGGACCAAAGGAGAAATTCTCCGAGACACATTATCTTTAAGACTCTAAACATCAAACACAAAGAGAAAATCCTAAAAGCAGCCAGGGAAAAACAACACATTACATATAAAGGGAACCCCATTAGAATTACCTCAGATTTCTCAATGGAAACCCTAAAAGCCAGAAGGGCCTGGAATGGAACACTGAAAACTCTAAAAACCCATGGTTTACAGCCACAACTACTCTATCCAGCAAAAGCATCCCTCATAATAGATGGTGAAAGAAAAACATTCCATGATAAAACTCATCTCTACAAATATATGAACACAAAGCCAAACCTACAGAAAGTACTTCAGGGAATTCTCCACACAGAAGAAACAAATAACCAATCTCAAGAGCCCTCAAGAAGCAGTCCACATTAACCCCTTACCCTCCAAAAAAAAAAAAAAAAACACAAAGACCACAACCCACCACAAGATGGCAGGTATTAAATCAAACCTCAAACTAATATCTCTGAACATTAATGGCCTCAATTCACCCATCAAAAGACATAAGCTAACAGGGTGGATCAGAAAACTGGACCCCTCAATCTGCTGTCTTCAAGAAACCCACCTCACCACTAAAGACAGACACCTCCTTAGGGTGAAATGGTGGAAAATGATATTCCAAGCAAACACAAATACGAAAAAAGCAGTCGTAGCTATACTTATATCAGATAAAATAGACTTCAAACCAAAATTAACCAAAAAAGACAAAGAAGGCCACTTCTTACTTATCAAGGGAACAATCCAACAAGAGGACATCACAATCATCAATATCTATGCACCAAACACAGGTGCACCACAATTCATAAAGCAAAATCTACTTGGCAACAAAACAGAAATAAACACCAACACCATCATAGTCGGGGACTTCAATACTCCACTATCAACAATGGATAGATCATCCAAACAGAAAATTAATAGAGAAGTAAGAGAGCTCAACAACACCATAGAGCAACTAGACCTAACAGACATATATAGAACATTCCACCCAAAATCTACAGATTACACATTCTTCTCAGCAGCACATGGAACCTTCTCTAAAATAGATCATGTACTGGGCCACAAAGCCTGCCTCCATACTTTCAAGAAAATTGATGTAATTTCCTGCCTGATATCAGACCACAATGCTGTAATGCTAGAAATTAACAACAAAAAGTACACCAGGAATCCCTCTACCTCCTGGAAATTGAACAACACACTTTTAAACAACAAATAGGTTGTGGATGAAATAAAGAATGAAATCGCAAAATTTCTAGAACTCAATGACAATGAGAACACATCATACCAAAACTTGTGGGACACAATGAAGGCAGTCCTTAGGGGGAAAATCATAGCACTAAATGCCATCATAAGAAATATAGAAAGATCCCAAATCAATAACCTGACCATTCACCTAAAAGCATTGGAAAGGCTAGAAGAAGCCAACCCAAAAATTTCCAGACAGAAAGAAATAATTAAAATCAGAGCAGAAATTAATGAATTGGAAACTAAGAGGACAATTAAGAAAATTGACGAAACAAAGAGCTGGTTCTTTGAAAAAATTAACAAAATTGATACACCCCTGGCCAACTTGATCAAGGGGAAAAAAGAAACACTTCAAATCAACAAAATTAGAAATGAAAAGGGAGAGATCACAACAGACATGAGCGAAATAGGAAGAGTTATTAGGACTTATTTTAAAAACCTCTACTCCATAAAACAGGAAAATATGGAGGAAATGGATGAATTCCTAGACACATACCACCTACCAAAGCTAAGCCCAGAGCAGATTAATTTCCTAAACAAACCCATCACACCCTTCAAGATTGAAGAGGTAATCAAACACCTCCCCAAAAAGAAGAGCCCAGGACCAGATGGTTTCTCAGGAGAATTCTACCAAACCTTCATGGAAGAACTGAAACCAATTCTTCTCAAACTCTGCTGAACAATAGGAGAACAGGGAGAGATCCCTAACTCTTCTTATGAAGCTAGTATCACCCTAATTCCAAAACCAGGCAGGGAAGCCACAAGAAAGGAAAATTATAGGCCCATTTCTCTGATGAACATAGACGCAAAGATCCTGAACAAAATTCTTGCAAACCGAATTCAACAGTACATCAAAAGCATTATCCACCTTGATCAAGTAGGCTTCATCCCTGGAATGCAGGGGTGGTTCAACATACAGAAATCTCTCAATGTAATACACCACATAAACAAGCTGAAACACAAAAACCACATGATCATTTCGATAGATGCAGAAAAGGCCTTTGACAAAATACAACATCACTTCATGATCAAAACATTGGAGAGAATAGGTATGGACAGCCCTTATCTCAACATAATAAAGGCTATATATAAAGCACCTAAAGCCCAATTCTTAATGGGGAGAGACTGAAGGAATTCCCATTGAGGTCAGGAACAAGGCAGGGGTGTC